>SNQJ01S0033877.1:67690-79193 GCA_010110895.2 Picea sitchensis
TATATATATATATATATATATATATATATACACATACATTGTTGTTATAAATTTCTCTTTTCTTCATCTTATACATCGACTTATTTCTTTTATTTAAAGTCCAAGGTTTTACGAAGCTCTAACATCAATTGTTACTTGCAAAATAGTGTTTTCTTGTTCTCTTGTTATGGGAAGGTACACTTAAGCATATCTTTGCTTCATATTGTTAAACCTTTGGGACTTTCTTATCAGTGTAACTTGTGAGAGGGGAACAACTTTTCTTGATACCATTACCTTTGCCTTCTCAAACCCCTAGGTCATTGGGGATGTCTCCCCTGGGTTGTCACCCCTAAAGAGAAAAAGGTGTCTTATTTAGGTGACAGTGATATGACAACCTCCTGTTACACCAATTTACTGTTCACTTTCCTTTGACTTTTGGGAAAGTATAAATTGTGCAATAACAAGCCTCATCCTGATCCCAAGGAGAAATGAGTTAATAAGAAAGTGATTGGTGGTTGAACAATCAACTACCCCTATGAATGGAAGCATGGAGGGTCTAGCTGGGGAGACATAAAACTATCAACCTGAAGTACCATAGAGGGCAGTTTTTCTTGCAAGCCCAGACTAGCCTAAGTTTCCTTTTGACAGAAGGAACAAGATAGGTCTAGAACCTTCCTAAGGAAGAGAAAGGCATGCAATATATGCACGAGGGTAGACAAGAGGATACACACAAAACGAGGAAGAGTGTGTGAGGATCTCTAGCTGAAAAAGAAGAACTAAAAGCTTGATAAGTTGTTCTGGTTATTGGAGAGAACAAGAGAAAAATATCTCTGAGAGTTTACAGGAGAATGCGACCCGAGCAAGAGATTGCAATCTTGATGTTGAGGAGGCATTTGATAAACCTCGCAAACACTTTGACAGAAAAAGAACCTCTGAGAAACTGCAAAGGTTCCCTAGTTATATCATGGCTTGGCATGGGGGTGGCCAGAGCGCTAAGAATGAATGCCTATGAGCCTATGGTTGGGTGGAAAGGCGAACACCCACAGTCAGTCGGTTGGTGATTGTTTGTAATAGATAAGTATTTTATGCCCTGTGCACTTAGATTGAAATGCATGTTTTTAATGTTTCAGTTTACTTATCTCTTAGTTAATTGGGTAATGTTATGTTATCTACTTTCATAGTTATATGCATGTGCATGTATTTTATAGTTTAAGGAATGAACATTTGATATTCTATAAGTTTCAAATTATTTCTCTTCTGTAATCCTGGTGCAAGGAATACACATGTACCTTTCCGAGTATAAAATATCAAAGGAGAGACCCATGCACAGTGTGTAGTTCCAACACTTAGTGAATCATTGAAAGGTTCTCAAGGCAAGCGAGTGCAAGGAGTGCACGTGATACTTTTCTAAGTCTCAAGCTCATGAAAGATAGCGTGATTTAGGTCTCGAAAGGGAGGATTCATGTATTTGGAGGACGAGTGGACGAGATCCATTCGGGAGGAACCAAAGTCTCTCACGACCGTTGGGTATGGAGAAGAAGGTTGAGTGTAGCCCCTGGAATTTGATAAGGTTCCACCTGTACATGTCTCTGCATAAACTTTGTCACCACATGTAAGTGGGGACCCTTCAAAAGTCTGGGACTTCGGGACTCCAGAGGATTTGCACGTAGAATGGAAAAGAGGCATTCAACACCAAAGTGTTGAACATCAAACTCTCCCCTCACTTAAGTGGTCAATGAGGAACAAGCCCCACCATGGGATCAAACGGTGGATAGACTTCCACTGTGGATGTAGGAACTTGGAGACGATACATGTCAGGTGGATCCACATGGGCGCCACATGGAATTTGACCAATGAGGCTCACAGAACTTTGGAAGGGCATAACTTATGAACTAGAGCTCGGGTTGGAGCATGGCGAAAGTGGTTGGAAATATCTTGATGATCAGAATCCGATGGAGATCCCAAAATCAGGATTTGAGATAGTTAAGGAAAACTAAATTATGATGCCCCATCCCTTAAGAGAGTATTTAGGGGTTGGGTGTGTTACAAATTGGTATCAAAGCATGGCAACAAAACTTGGCTTGCTTGGGCTCATGCACGAGTCATATAAAAATAGTTTAGAGAACTTTTAGGGGTGACAACCTATGTTACCCATTCCTAAGAGGCTTAGTTAAACCTCTACCAAAGAGAGGAATGAAATCTTCTACTGTTGATAGATGTTTTGGAAATATGCATTGTATGTTGCTAATGTTCCAAATAAAGAGGTCGACTTCACTTTGCAATTGCACATGTTGTTGTACAACCATAATATTAGGTTACCAAGGCTAAGATGAGCCCGTTGAGAATATTATTGTCGAACATAAATTTTCTGCATAAGTTTCTTGAGTAAAAGAATGCAGATTAAAAATTCAGTTAGGATTTTACCCAACAAGATTTAATCATGCTAGACGGTGGCAGAAAAAGACTATCATTTCTTTGGGAAGTGATAGCCAATCCTACAAGAGTAGGAGTATACTAATGGGCACTAATAGAAAGACTTGAATGTGAATGGATTGAAAGGATCCGTAGTAGTAATAATTACTACTTTAGTGAAGGATTAAATAGTGTATATGTGTATGATCCCTCACGATCAGAGGATTGATGGAAATGTTAAGGTCAATTTATTTGAACTATAATGGATGAAAATTGTTGCTGGAATAAACCAGTAAGCAAGAAAAACGGAACCCTATAGATTGAGGACAACCTTCATGTAGGTAGAAGTGAAGTGACAAGATCCAGTTCAAAAGCTCATGGTTGTGCTAGGGGAGTGTGTATCCATATTAACTTAAGGATGTGTCTATGCAAGAGGAATGGCTCTGGTGACCATTCTCTGAAAAGGGAAAGCATGTGCAACTCTCAGGTTTCAAAGGGAACTGAGAAACAAATTTTGTTTCTTGGTACAAGAATTGTTGGGCAAGGTTTTTCTAATCAAGATGATAAACATAGCTATAGAAATATGGAGTGATTGAGTGAGAATTCACAACAGCCTCCCTTGCTTGGTGGATAGAAAACTAATCTGCCAGAATTCACGTGGGAGGAGGAGAGTGTGATGCAGGAGCATAAGCTCTCAAATTCAAACTTGTTGATTTAGACCTTAGGATTGATATCTTCCCTAGAGGTTTCATTATTTTCAAATATTAAAGGTTGCAAAGTTAGTATAGAAGGTTCTAATTTGTGAGGTGTTAGTCAAAGACACTTGTTATTAGATAGATGAGTCATTGATGTAATCGAATCTGCAAATCAAGGCAGGATTTGAATAAGAGTTTGTTTGAGAAATTATAGGATCTGAGAGAGTCCTTAGGAAACTATTGAGATAGATCAGATCTGATCTCATGATCTGATTCTTCTTTATTTGTATATATATTGTAAGTCTTGTGGAAATTAGGGATATAGAGGTAGGAGGAGCGCTAGAGGGTTAGTCTGAGGCCAAACAAATGTTAATTAGGCCAATATAATGAGGAATTAGGCCAGAGGTTGGGGCCAATCAAAGGAATAATGATGATTGTAGTCTGTTGATTTGATCCAGGAAAAAAAAGGCATGCGGTCCTATTAAATTGTAAGTGTACAATTGATGAATGTAAAAGTCATTATTTGAGAAGATCTGTGTATTTTATGTCTCTAAGGAAATTAAGTGAATCTCTGTCTCATAATTGACGAACCTGTGTATGGTATATTTTATGAAATTCCAGGATGAAGAATTGATTGCAGGTTTAAGGAGAAACCCTCTCAGGGAAGGTCTTGATGCATCCTGTAAACTAAACCAGCAACATAAGTGTTCCAACGATCATCAATCACTCTAAAGGATTGATGATCCTAGTCTATTTGTAATCGGATATCAATTAAGGTTAAGGTAGCTCACACAACCATGGTGGAAGAAGCTACAGGAGCCATCGATCTAAGGGAATAATAGATTGTGACTGTCGAAGGTTGAATTCAACAGAAAGACACAACAACCATTAGATCTGGGAGTTGCAGAGGGGGACCGTCAGATCAACATATGATTAAGTCTTGAACGTCAGATCAACACAAGTAAGATCTACGGTGGAGAGACCGTCAATTTGTAGATTCGACAAGATCAACGGTTGGCATCGATTCCATTACAGGTGAGAAATTTTTATTGCGGAACTCGGGAAAGGAGATAAACGTCATGCTAGTTGGGACTCTGCAATCACCCCTGATCATAGATCTCCACACCGGTTCAAGCATGATCGTCAATCCTCGATAGGAGGTTAGCGCCTGAAGAGTTGAGCGAAGTCATAGCCTCGATCACCTGGGTCATAGTTATAGGTCCTTTGGGAATACGAGGAGAACTAGGTTCAACGCCTCTGTATTAAAACTGTGGTTATGCATATATTCGATCATGTTAGTGATCAAATCTAAGAGCTAAGAATGATCCTTGGCACCCTGATTTCAGGGTTTACAATGCAGTTTACAATTGAATACTGCATAAAAGGGTTTTAGGATGGGAGGTTATGTGTCAGAGTGACCTCAGTCCCTGGTTGTTGTTGAACAAAAGAAGGAGTTCCATGTGTAATGGTTAAGGGTGATCTACATCTGCAACCTATCTTCTGTTTTAATGAGATTAGAAAAAAACAACTAGAACCTCTACAAATTTTTAAAAAAGGAAAGAGATAGACCCTCTGCCCAAGATTGATTATGGTCTAAAGATACTTTGGAGTTATGTATTAAAATACTTAGTAAGTAACATACTTTGAAATTGTAATTGGGATTTAAGGAAATCGTCCAAATGTTATTAGACATTAAAATTTATTTTAAATGAGGCAAAATGGTTAATTAAATGATTGATCTTGAATGTGGTAAAGGAAGTGTTGGGGCACTTCTATATTCCCAATGGGTCAGTGACGCAGACCTCCCCGACCCTCGGGCCGAAGTCCGCTCATAGGATCGTTCTTTGTCTCCTTTGAGCCGAATCGACTCTTTCGGTTCCTTGCTGGAATCTCAATTCAATTGATCCATAGGTCCTTTCGAAAGCTCCCCTGCGCGAACAACACTAGGTGCGAGCTCCACTTATCCGTGCGACCACAACACTATGACTAAGGCCTAACCCAGAAGGTACTTGTCACAACTCACCACTCGCGAGTTCGTGGGTCGAAACTCCCGAATCTTCCTTCCCAATCTTGCGATACCCGAAATGCCAATACGGGTATGGCTCCTTCCCTTGTCAGCGCCCTCCATGCGTGACCACCAGCTAGAATTAACAATAGCACCTCTCGCTACTCGCCACTTCACGAGTCTCAATGTCAAGTCGCCATGCTCGTATCTCACGAATTCCCGAGATGCGAGAAGTCAACGGAGTGTTGACTCCTTTTGCTAGGCGACATGTGTCCGCCTATCTATCACACGGGCCCACCTTGTGGTTCTAATACGTGTCCCTCAGGCCCATCTTTGGCACTTTGCAACTTTGCTTCCTGAAGCGCTGCCTCCTTTATATCCCAACACCCGAAGTGCTGAGATCTCGAACTCCTCGTTACTCCTTATCGCAACTCGCGACTTCGGGATTTTCGAGACAAAAGTCTCGACTTCTTATCCTCCGATATGCCGAAATTTCGAATTATGACACGTTTCCCAGTGCTGGACCACAACAAAACTTCTCACCTTTTCGTAATTTCGGACTTTGCGAGTCCTGATGCTAAACTTTTGGTTCTCCAACTTGCGAAACCCCGAAATGAGATTACGTGAATGATCCAACGACCCCTGTTGGCTCAGATCCTACGACTCTTTTTCTTCTGAGTTTTACACTTTAGAAAACACTTGTCGTAACTCTCCTTGCTCCTCTACAAGATCTGACGGCTCTCGGGACTTCGCGAATTCTCCACGGAGAATTCCGACCGTCCAATGCCTCCTTGACAACTCCTGTGAAATGAACAAGGTATTCCTTCACGGAACTTGTCCACCTACAAAAAAACTTCGCTACACCTCCTTTCAACACTTCAAGGCACTAACTCTTATGAGATTTTACCACAAACTCGAGTCTTCAAAAAGGCTCCTGCATGCATTCCTTGCGGTAACCCTTCAAATACTTCCAAGTATTTGGATTCTTAGACTCTGCATACTCTCTTTGCAACAACAGTCCTTCAACAACTCCCTCTGGTTGAAAACTCTGAGACTCTACTCGGCCAATGCACACTTTGCACGGATCATGTGCTTAATTTGCACTTCTGCGAGAATGAGAACAATGTTATCCCTCCTGAGCTTTCAAAGACGAACTTTGATTTCTGTCAATGCACACCTTACGGACAATTTTGCTGCACTCCTTGCAGGAAAACTCTTGCTCAGACAGAGAAACAATTGAAACTCATTCCTTACTCTCCCTCTCTTCAGATTTGAGACATTAAATATGAAATCATACATTCACGCATCAAAGAAAATGCATAACAGAGAGTAACAAACATATATCAATCAACATGTACAAACACAGAAATCAATTGAACACCATGAGTACTAAAGATCTTTGTATTAATCTAGAACTTCTGTACATGGGTTTTTACTTTACACAGCTCTCTGCCTCTTCTCTCCTATGCTCTCTTCGATTGATAATGTTACAATGATACAATATGAGGGTGTCTATAGTCAGTTTTCCCTCCACTCC
The DNA here is from genome assembly GCA_010110895.2 of Picea sitchensis. Lineage (NCBI taxonomy): Eukaryota > Viridiplantae > Streptophyta > Pinopsida > Pinales > Pinaceae > Picea > Picea sitchensis. Next base: position 74,319 of record SNQJ01S0033877.1, read on the forward strand.
TAAAATTGTCTAATGTAGAATTTAATTCTACCTACTTACATTTACTAGCATAAATGCCTCTTAATCCTTCAGACGAGAGTGGGACAGTCAAGGTCTGATTACAATCACAAGTACGCCCTTTCTTAAATACTTCATTTATGTTTGGCGCATCCTACTTCAAAACAATTTAAACACCTTTGAACATGTGCCAAAAATGTGTTGGTGCTACTCACGCTCGCTTGCTACTGACGATGCTCCTGCATCATACTCCCTCACTTGAAAATTTTCATGGGCTCTTGTCCATGAGCTCTCGCACAGTCTGTCCATGCTTCTGGATTTCGACTTCATTTTCCTAGCTGGCATCTTCAACTAGATGTCCCTTTCACTTGACCAAGTATTCAAAATATTCCCTTCTTCTAGTCCTTTTGCTAATTCTTTTGTCCAATATGCTTTCCATCTGTGCTTTCTCTGCAACTGGCATCTGTTTTGTCCACTGAACCTCTGGTTGTTCATTGTCTGCTCGAGCTTTGTATGGGTACAAATCTGATATGTTGAATATCAGAGAAATTTCGATCCCATCGGGTAATTCAATCGCATAAGCATTTGCCCCAAATTTCTTCAAGACCTTACATGGTCCAATTTTCTTCATTTTCAGTTTATTGTATGTTCCTCTCGGGAACCTTTCCTTTCTCAAGTGTGCAAGAATCAAATAGCCAACTTTGAACTGAAGTTGTCGCCTATGTTGATCTTCTTTGTGCTTATACTCCTGGCTCGAGTTCTGCAACTTCTCCTTCACCTGGCTGTGAAGTTCCTTCATTGCTTCGGAAAAATCTTCTGCACTAGCACGTCTTATCTCATCCCGTTCTAAATCCCTCAGTTCAGAAATTCCTCTTGGTTGTGTCCTATAAACAATTTGGAACAGACTCTGCCCTGTGCTCCTGTTAAGCGAATCATTATAAGCAAATTCCGCCTGTGGCAGAGTGTTGTCCCACTGGCTGTGATGTTCAGTCACCAAACTCCTCAACAAGTCTCCCAAGCTCCTATTCACAGCTTCTGTCTGTCCATCCGTCTAAGGATGATAAGCTGAACTGAACGAAAAGTTTGTTCCCAACTTTTTCCATAAGGTTCTCCAGAAGTGTCCCACGAACTTGGTGTTTGGATCTGAGAAAATGCTCCTTGGTAAGCCGTGAAGTCGAATGACTTCTTTGAAAAACAGGTTCGCAATGTGAGTTGCATCACTGGTTTTCTGACACGGTATGAAGTGTGCCATCTTAGAAAATCCATCCACCACTACAAAGATCGAGTCAAACCCTCTTTGGGTTCTCGACAACCCCAATATGAAGTCCATGCTTACCGCATCCCACAACCTCTCAGGTATGGGTAACGGTTGATATAAGCCTGCATTCTGCCTATTTCCTTTTGAATGCTGACAAATTCTACATCTATCCACGACTCGTTTGACGTCTTCTCTCATTCCTGGCCAAAAATATGACTCATTTAACTTTGAGAACATCTTGTCATGACCGAAATGCCCGACCAATCCTCCACTGTGTTTCTCCTTCAACAGATTCTCCCTCATGGAGCCCTTCGGAATACATAACTGATTTCCCCTGAATAACAATCCATCCTGGATCATGTATTCGGCCCATTGGCTTCTGTCCCTAAGAATTGGATTCTCAGTCACCTCATACACTTCTTTAAAATCTAGATCATCTCTGTACATGTTCCTGAGATCATCAAATCTCAGTGTTTTGACTCTGAACTCCTGCAATAGCAAACATTTCCTACTCAAAGCATCAACAACCTTGTTAGCAGTTCCAGAAATATGCTTAATTACAAAAGTAAAGTTTTGCATGTATTCAACCCATTTTACATGTCTTTGATTCAACTTCTCCTATTGAGTCACAAATTGCAAAGCATGATTGTCATTGTATAAAACAAACTCCTTAGGAATCAAATAGTGTCTCCACTTCTTCAATGCCTAAATAATAGCATATAACTCCTTGTCATACGTGGAGTATTTCACTTTGGTTTCGTTCAACTTCTCGCTGAAGTATGCTATCAGCCTATCTTCTTGGCTCAAGACTGCCCCTATTGCAAATCCACTTGCATCACATTTTACTTGAAATGTCTTTTTAAAATCCGGCAACACCAAAATTGGTTGTTCCGTGATTTTCCTTTTCAACAAATTGAAGCTTTTCTCTGCTTCTTCTATCCAGTGAAAAAACATATGTCTTTTCTTCACTGTGTCCATCATCGGTGCACTAATTCCATTGAAATTCCTGATGAACTTCCTGTAGAAACTAGCCAATCCATGAAAATTTCTAACTTCAAAGATATTCTTTGGCGATGGCCAATTCTTAATCACCTCCACTTTATCTGGATCCATCCTCAACTTATTTGCAGAAATAACAAACCCCAAATAAATGAGCTCCGTCTTCATGAATGAGGATTTCTTCATATTTATCAATAGCTTCTCTTGATGTAGCCTCCGCATCACTGTAGCCAAATGTTTCAGATGCTTTTCCTCTATTTTACTAAAAAACAATATGTCATCAAGGTATACTATGACAAATTTTCCGATGAACTCCTTCAGGACTTCGTTCATCAACCTCATGAAAGTGCTCGACGCGTTTGTTAGACCAAACGACATGACAAGCCATTCATACAACCCTTCATTGGTTTTGAATGTTGTCTTCCATTAGTCTCCTTCTCTCATACGAATTTGGTGATAACCACTTTTCAAATCAATTTTTGAAAAATATTTGGCCCCACTTAAGCAATCCATCAAATCATCCATTCTTGGCAATGAGAATCTATACCTGATGTTTATCTTGTTGATTGCCCTCGATTCAATACACATCCTCCAACCTCTGTCTTTCTTTGGACTGAGCATTGTCAGAACGACACATGGACTCAATCTTTCTCTAATCAACCCTTTGTCCATTAAATTCTGGACATGTCTTTTGACCTCTTCATTCTCTTGCGGCGTCAATCTGTACGCTGCCTTGTTTGGTAAACTAGCTCCAGGTATAAGATCAATGTGATGACTTATACTTCTAATAGGTGGAAACGAACGAGGTAGTTCCTCCACTACAATATCAACAAATTCCTGCAGTAGCTGTTGGATTTCCTCTAGTAGATCATCCACTCTTGTGTTGGTCAAAACAATTTTAGGCTTCCTAACCACAATGAATTGTGGTTCCTCCTTCTTCTTAACCTCGATAAGAAGTTCCTTCCCACTCATGAGAAGTACAACGTTGCTTACTTCAGGTTTTACTTCCTGGTCCTTAATCGGCAAATGCATGTGAGTTCTCCCATTCTTCTCTAGGGTGTATGTGTTCTTCCTCCCGTCATGAATCACATTCATGTCATATTGCCACGGTCTACCCAGGAATAGATGACAAACATCCATGGGAATGACATCACACAATATCTTATTGTTATATCCTCCTATCTTAAATTCAACTAAACATTGTTTAGTGACATTTACCTGATGTCCTTTTTGTATCCATGAAACTCTGTATGGACTTGGATGTTCAATAGTCTCCAGCTCCATCTTTTCTACCATCTCCGTAGAAACGAGATTTTCTATGCTACCACTGTCCACAATAACCTTTCATAACCTATCCTTGGTCTTGCAAGCAGTCCGGAAAAGACTGTTCCTTTGCACTGGATACTCCGCCTCCTCTTCTGGTGTTAAGGGAACTTTCCTCATCACCAGTGATATTCTGCCTTCAACATCCTCTGCCTCAACATTCTTCCTTTGTGCTTCGGAAATGTGAGTCTCACCTCCTTCTTTCTTCTTATCTGGACATTCATAAGACTTGTGTCCAACCTTTCCACATGTGAAGCATTTCACCACTCCACCTCTTCCTCTTCCTCTACTTCTAGCACGAGGAAAAGTGTTTCCATCAGCATACTGTCCCCTCTGCGAACTTCCACCTCTCTCAATATGAGTCTGAGGTTTCTTCCAGTCTTCTTTTGGTTTCTGGTTCCTATCCTGGGCAACTTCTTTGCCTCTCGCTTGACTTCTCCCTCGACCTCTTTGACCCTGCTTTCATCTCAGCTTCTCTTCAGCTTTCAGAGCCATCTGATCAACATCTTCCACCGTTTGGATGGTCATCATGCTCATCTCATCATGAATGTCATATTGTAGACCATTCATATATCTAGCAACTTTTTCATCATCACTTTCGCGATGACCTGCCCTAATGTTTAGCTTGTAGAACTCTTCAGTGTACTCCTTCACTGACATCAGCTTCTGTCTCAAATTCTGCATTCTCTGAAACAAAGTAATCTGGTAATCCCTGGGAATGAATTTTTCCTTCATCTTTGCAACCATCCTATCCCAACTNTTTAAGTCTATTAAAACATTGTTAATATTTCTTCAAGTGATCATCAACAATATATAGCATATGGACAATAAAATCAAAGAGCATCAGAGACACATAAAGTATACACAGAGACATATTTTCATGAGGAAACCCATAAAGGGAGAAAACCTCTTCTTCTTCAAAATGATAGGCAGTCTTCTAAGTTCTGTACATCATCGTTAATTGAGCACCAAATCAGTGTGAGGCTACTACCTCTATTTTACAAGCTACAACTTGTTTGAGAGAACCAACTCTCTGGTTTTTCTAGCACCCACTAAAAGGAAGCACCAACTCCCTATATGTTCCAACACCAACTGGATGGAAGCACCAACTTCCAAATACACAGGCTCCAACCTGCATAACAGAGAACACTTGTTCTCCCTTGCACCACCCTGCCACCCTGGTTTCTCTGGCTACAACTAGATGGAAGCTACAACTTCCTATGTTCAAGCTCCCACTTGAACCTCTGAGGACAACAGTCCTCCAGAGCACCTCCCAACCTCCCTAGAATATGAATGGC
>SNQJ01S0033878.1:44281-56469 GCA_010110895.2 Picea sitchensis
TGTATTGTGGTGTATTGGTGTAACTCTTATACTATTGTTCATTGCTCATTGGATATAATTGAATGGTTTAAGTATAAGTTGGAAAAGGTTTTTAAATTGTACTTGATACTGATTCACCCCCCTCTCAGTATCAACAAATATAAGATAGATAATGATGAAATTATGAAGTACAGGGGCATAATTTATGTACCAAATTACCATGAATTGAAAAATATGATATTGAGAGAAATGCATAATGTACCTTATGCTTATGAAGTACATGGGAAAAATTTATGTACCAAATTCCTATGAATTGAAAAATATGATATTGAGATAAATGAATAATGTACCTTATGTTGGGCACCCAGGTTATCAGAAAACTATTGCAGCTATCAAGAACCAATATTATTGGCCAGGAATGAAGAAAGAAGTTGTTAATTGTATTGCCAAATGTTCGGAATGTCAAAAGGTAAAGGCTGAACATAGACACCCAACTGGGTTGCTACAACCATTACCCATTCCTGAGTGGAAATGGGAAGTTGTAACAATGGATTTCATCACCAAACTACCCAGAACAAACAAGAAACATGATTCTATCATGGTAGTGGTGGATAAGATTACTAAAGCTGCCCATTTTATTCCAGTAAAGCTCACTCACAAGGAAGCCAACCTTGCTGATATTTACATGAGAAAAATTGCTCAATTGCATGGTATACCCAAGATAATTGTGTCTAACAGAGATCCAAAATTTACCTCAAATTTTTGGAAAGGATTATTTAATGGATTTTGAACAAATTTGAATTTTAGTACAATTTATCATCTAGAATCGGATGGATAAACAGAGAGGGTGAATCAAGTGATTGAGGATATGTTGAGAATGTATGTGATGTATAAATCATCAAATTGGGAAGACTACTGACACTTAGTAGAGTTTTATTATAACAATGGGCACCAAACATCTCTAAAGATGATCCCATTTAAGGCACTTTATGGAAGAAAGTGCAACACACTGGTAAGTTGGGATAACCCAACAGATAGAGTAGTGGTGGGGCATATTTACTCAGGGAAATGGAGGAGAAAATGTTGAAAATAAAATAAAATTTAAAGGTTTCCCAAGACAGGTAGAAAATCTATGTTGATAAGGGCAGAAATCACAGGAAATTTAAAGTTGAGGACCATGTATTCTTTAAAGTGAAAGCCAACTGAAGTTCCCTGAAGTTGGGAAATTGTTCAAAGTTGGAAACTCGCTATTGTGGGCCATTTGAAATCCTAGAGAGAATTGGTTTAGTGGCTTATATGATTGCATTGCCTACATCTATGTCTATTCATAATGTATTCCATGTAACATTGCTCAAGAACTATATACCTGATGCTAATCATGTTATTGATTGGAATGTGATTTAGGTGGAGCAAGAAGGTGCTTTCAAAGTGCATCCGATACGCATTCTGGACCGGAAAATAAAACAGCTCTGGAATCGATCCATAGAGCTTGTAAAGGTCCAATGGACCTGGTACAGTCCCGAGGATGCTACTTGGGAGCATGAGGATGCAATGTGGGTAGAATACCCGCATATTTTTTAGTATTTTTGAAAATTTTGTTGTATATGTGTACATAATGCATTGAGTACAATGCATAAATAAGGGGAGGGGATTGTAATATCCCTAGGCCAAACCCAATTGTAAATGTAAAATGCAAATATACTTAATTTGATGACCTGTTTGATATCATTTTTGTATGCACCTTTCATGGCATAGTGTGCGCATGTACTGCACACTAAAATGATGAAGTGTGCACATTCCAGGATAACGCGCGTAGCAACTTAAGTGCGCGTGATTTTGAGGCCATGGAGCCTTTGTGTATATGTTGTTTTTTATAGGCTGGTGATCTAGTTTTGTGATTATTACGCCAGACAACCTAGATGTTAAAGGCTAGTGAGCCTATTTTTGTATATGTCTCATCATTAATATAAAAGACATCGTTGTGCATAGACCAACCACGATAAAAGAGTATGGGGGAATAAACTCCACTAGTTAGGGAAAGGGGGGGCTAAAAGTTAAGAAAAAGGGATAATCTAAGGAGCTTAAGACAAAAAGGAATATTATATTAATATTCCTTAAATCATAAATTATGGAAAATTATTTTATCCTAATTTCTTAGGATGGGGACAAGTGGGCCAAAGTAGCTCCCAACATGACAAGTGTCAAGTTGGGGACATGCATACATATAGTTTGGACTTAGTTCATTTTCCAGGAATTCCTTCCATCATTCATTCATCCAGTCAATCACCCATGATAATTCACACACTCATTGAGCTATCCTCCGTACCTTCATATCACTGTACTTGATCCTGTGTCCATATTCATAACTGTAGGTGTACCTGGTTATCTTAGGAGCTGTACTGAAGAAGCGGGTTGTTAGGCCTGTGGGATATCGAAGAGGCGGGGTTTCAGGCCTGTGAGCAATTTCTCTCTGGGTGAGAGAATTTCTAGGAATTGATTTCCTAAAGGTGCTAAACTGCAGCTACAGGGATCTGAAACTTCCCGTCCGACCCGTTGTTGAAACCTAGAAAGGAAGTGGGGCAGCCAAAGGACTATTGAGAAGAGAAGGGGCACACTTCTTGGGGTGGGACAGGATTGTGGGGAATGAGGGACTGTAGGTTGTTAGTTTGAGTTGGCACCTGTGACAAAGTCTTTCTTGTTGTCTGTGATACATCATCCTAGTTAGAAACCACTTTAGCCGAGTGGAGTTTAGTCCCAGCTTGGGGATGACCCACTGCTGAGAGTGACGAGCATTGTGGTCTAAGGTTGGAAGGTTCGTGGAAGGTCTACACGTAGTTGGTGACATTATTACCAAGATAAGTGTCAATTGTGTGATAAATTTACATGCTGCATTGCTATTTACGTGTTTATGTTTATGGGTTTATCTTGTGTGGTTTACAACTCTCTTTATATTTATGGGTATTATCTGTATATGATGCATGTATATGTTTACTGTTATTTCAGTATGAATTCGTGCATTTACATAATGTATTTGTTTGTTTACATTTTATATTAAAGTTCCACAAAAGTTATGTGTGTATATGTTTTAATTGGATGCAGTTAGAAACATTTATGTGGCATAACTTAGTTGGATGTTGGGTATGTTACAGTATGTTGAGCAGAGAATAAAAGAGTTTCATGGAGTAGCATGGCTCAACATGGGTGGTCGGGGATGTTACAGGGATCCTATATCAGAATGTAGAAGTTGGGAAAAACGGGTTATATATGGATGGTGGGCCCACAATGCCACCTAATTTGGACTGACACTATTGGTGATTTGACGAGAGTGCTATGAGGTGATTTGGAGGATTACGGGAGCTTGGGGCTACTGATCTGGTAGTTGCGAGAGGCAGGTTAGTGGCATGATTGTCCCACACTTTGTGAATTTGAGGGAGGGTATATATGGACTCATTCTTCCTTCATCTTCCCCCGGTAGTGGTGGTGTTTCCGTCATTTGGGGTTGGGGGTGGTGTAGTAGGGTCTTGTACTAGGATCTACATAGGTAATCCCTATATTTGAGGAGGGAGAGATGGTGTGGGAACCATAGAGGGTGGGTGGAGATAACATACATGGATGACGATAACCATGTTAGGAAGGGTGATCGTAGCAACGACTTGGAATGCTTAGAATCTGGGTGGGGGTTAGAAAAAGGGGATTTGGGTAATGGATTGGGGGATTGTGTGAGGAGTATTTTCTCCAATATCTGTTCCATTAGATGAAACTACACACACTTGTGTTGAAATAGATGAGTTTAGGAGAGGTGGGGCTCCATGATAAGTTCCTAACAATGATGGGTCTTTGAATATTCCAGGTCCAATGTCGATGACTAGAAAATAATCCGAGCTAGCACAGCCAAGAGGGAGGATGTTATCAATATTGGTGGAATGATTAGGCTTGTAATGTGTAAGTTAGTCGATGGTGACTGTAATATCCCTCGGTCGAACCCAATTGTAAATGTAATGTAAGTGTACTTAAGCTGGTGAGTTGTTTGGACATCATTTTGTAATGCACCTTTCATGGCATAGTGCGCGCAAGTACTGTGCAGTAAAATGATGTAGTGTGCACATAACTAGATATCGCGCGTAGTAACTAAAGTGCGCGTAGTATGGGGGTCAACGAACCTCATGTATATGATATGTATTATAGGCTGGTGAGCCAGTTATGATAAGTTGGGATGCTTATGTTTTGGAATTAGGCCAGTGCACCTAGATGTTAAAGGTCAGCACACCTATTTTGTATGTCTCATGATTGATATAAAATACATCGATGAATGTAGAATGACCACGATGTAAGAGATGGAGGACTAAACTTCACCAGTTAGGGAAAGGGAAAGCCAAAAAGGAATATTATATTAATATTTCTTAAAACATAAAGTATGGATAATTATTTTATCCTAAGTTCTAAAGTTGGGGACAAGTTGACCAAAGTAGATTCCAACATGAAAAGTGTCAAGTTGGGGACATGCATACATATAGTGGGGACTTATCTCTTTGAACACTTTAACCATCATTCCAACGAACATCCTTACCATCATTCCCATGATCATTCTTATGATGATCTCGCCTATGATTCCTTCCATCAGTTAGTCATCCAGTCAATGATTCCATGACCATTTTCACTCAGACATTCAGTTATCCTTGGGACATTCATTTCATAGTATATGATCCTGTTTCCATAACCATTTCCTGTTGGTGTACTTGGTTATCTTGGGAGCGGGATTGAAGAACAAGAGGTGGGTTTTCAAGCCCGTGATAAATTCTCTGAGTGAGAGAATTGTTGGGGAATTGATTCCTAAAGGTTCTAAACTGCAGCTATGGTTCTCCGAGACTTCCGATCCGGCTTGTTGCTGAAGCCTTGGAAGGGAAGTGGGGCAGCCGAGGAACTGTTGAGTAGAGAAGGGGCACAGTTCCTTGGGTGGGATAGGCATGTGGGGAATGAGAGACTGTAGGCTGTTAGTTGAGTGAGCACCTGAGATAGAGTCTTTCCTGTTGTCTATGAGCCTTTAGCCTAGTTAGGAATCCCTTTACCTGGGTGGAGTTTAGTCCTAGCTCGGGGGTGACTCACTGTTGAGAGTGATGAACAATGTAGTCTAAGGCTTTGGAGGTTCATGGACGGTCTGTATGTAGTTGGTGACAATATTTCCAAGATAAGTACCAATCATGTGATAAATTTACATGTTGCATTGTTATTTACGTTCTTATGTTACAATTTATCATATGTGTGTTTATAATTGTCTATATGTTCACGGGTATTTCCCTGTATATGCTGCATGTCTATGTTTACTATTATTTCAGTATGAAATTGTATATTTATAGAACATGATAGTTTGTTTACGTTATATGTAAAGCTTCTGCAAGAGTGTTGTATGTATATTTTATAATTGCATGTAGTTTGAAGAGAAAATTTATGTGGCATAGCTCAGTTGAATACTGGGTATGTTACAATATGTTCCGCAGCGAGAGAACGAAAGTGTTCCCTCGTGTAGCCTGGGCCTTTGAAGGATGGGAATGTTACAAAGACGGTTTTAGAGCTAAGTAAAGCGTCTAAGGAGTGGCATGCCCAACCGGTGTGAGGCTGGGGATGTTACAGTATGGTATCAGAGCTTTAGTTCCAACACTAAGCCTGGATGGGCTGGAAAGGTTCAGTCGAAGAGAATATTCACAAGAGATTAATTTCGAAGTGACCAAATTCAAGTCACAGAGCATCCATGGAAAATGTTGTCATGCAGGTGTGCACGGAAAATTGTGGCACCGCACGGAAGAATATTGTGTACGGATGCACGCACTGAATTTAGCATTTGCGCGGTGAGCACACACATAGTAATGTGCACGTGGTGTGCACAACATTGCAAAACACAGAGGAATTGGTTGGTGCATGCACAGTATGAGTATAAGTTGTCTCACAATAGTGTATTCAATGGTGCGCGCAGATTGTTGTGCACGGTGAGGCATATTGAACTTCAACATGGTGCAATGCATAGGGAGAAATACATGTGGAATATTTGTGCGCGATACCAAAACTGTCTGCAGTAGATATTGGTGCACACTGCAAAAGTAGTGTGTGCAAGTTATTGGGGCGACGAAGAAGAAATGCATAGAGGATATCGGTGCGTGAAAGAACAATTTACCTTGTAGTGTTGATGTGCATGATAAATATGGGTGTACAAGTTGAATTTTTGTGCACGTGAAGTTGTTTGGAAGGCGATGAGTCTGAGTTAATATAAAATTTGCATGATATTAGAGGAAAAATAAACACACAACCACATCAGAGCATTATTTAAAATGAATTCAGAGTTGGTTGTGAAGAAATAAATATAATCTAAATTGTTAAGCTGAGAGCATTTCAGGGAAGAATTCCAAGCTTTATATTCCTTCGATTTAGACAGATGGAAGTGAAATATAATCTCACAAGAAAAACATACTATGAAAGGAAAAAAGACTCATAACACCACCAGTTAGAATCTTGTAATAAACAATCCAAAGTCCGCTTCTGCATTTATATAATCGTATTAATCCCAAAATTACAAAAAAGGGAATGATAATAGTTATCATATTGTAAAAGGACACTTTAAGAACATGCCTATCATCTTTGGAGTCCCTTACCTCTTCTACCCCCCTATTCCAAAATTCGTTGAAATATACCTAATTTTAGTTGAGGATTCATTTCAGCTTAGCAATCTCCTCATTTAATGAATCCAACCAGACCAATTGATTCTCTCCAACACTTTCGGTCGTTTCAGCTGTGGTTTCCTTCTTCTGCCACTTTCTCCTTTTCTTCTTAGCAGATGGCCTGTTGATGACTAAATCCTTCATAACAGGATTCATCCTAGCTTCCAATGTAGAGTTAGTGGTAGGTTTTGTGCGAAACTTATTCACTAGTATATGCATGACTACCCTTTTCTCCTTATTCGCAGGAAAGTCTAGCATGTTACCCAAATAACCAGTCTCACTGGATTTAGCCTTGTCCATGTACCTCAGTTTTTGGATACCGAAATGCTTTTACAGAGAGCAGAAAGTCGAGCAATTTAGAGATTACTCCGTTTATGGATAAACTGATGTCTCCATACTTGAGGATTGGTAGTTATAGAATCCCAATTATGAATCATAGATAGACTACGTACAAGTGCATTGGGTTTCCATGCTTGGATAATCCATTTCAAATTATTAGATTTTAAGTTCGTTATATGGCAACGTTTAGCTAATGTCATACAGTTGTGAAGTACTGAATGAGTGAAACGGGGTGATCTGACTAACTGTCGCCCATTCCACAAGTGGTATTTTGACATTTTGAAACATGTGATACTGTGTCTTGGAGAAAGTGGTTTCAGAAAACCACCTTTCTTCCCAGATGTATCTCTGAAGGCACCACGTGTCTATGTTCTCAATACTTGGGTCTTATCTATAATTGTCATGGTGATAACACCATGAAATCATTAGAGATAATTCTGATGTATATATGAAACCAAATGGTTCATATTTTTCATGAATTGTTGAATTGTTAACCTGATAAGTTTCAATGGTTGCATGTTTTGCAGAATTAACAACAACTAGATTAGATCAGATCAATGCATAGTCCATAGGAATGGAAGACGCATATGAGAATTACAGTCAGCCAGATGAGAGAAAAGGGATGGATTTCCATTTGGGCATTGAAGCAACAAACTCCAATGGACATGGAGAAGAAATGAATGAAAACATGAATATGGCAGAGACCATTAAAAATTTGTAGAAGGATGTCCAAAGCCATAAGGCTAATAATGAAAGGCTTATAAGAGCCAAGGAGCATCAAAATAACTTCAACATGAAGTTATTGGAGGGATTGAACATAATAGAAAATAAATTGGTTAAGGAGAGTGGCTCAAGAAAATCTGGAAGTCACAAGCCTTCAGATGAGAAAAGAAAACCAAGAAGTGTTAGAAAACACCACCATCATTCCCAAATGCATTCCAATAAGAGAACAATCAACATCTCAAGTCCATCCCCTGTCAGAAGGCATAAGAAGTCTGAAGTGGATGAGCTATGAGGAGAGATGAACAAAATCAAACCTCCTACATTTGATGGTGAGCACAAGAAGGATGAATTCAAGAATGAAGACTTATTTTGGCAATGTAAGTGTACTTAAGCTGGTGAGTTGTTTTGACATCATTTTGTAATGCACCTTTCATGGCATAGTGCATGCAAGTGCTGCACAGTAAAATGATGTAGTGTGCACATAACCAAATACTGTGTGCAGTAACTAAAGTGTGCGTAGTATGGGGGTCAACAAACCTCATGTATATGATATGTATTATAGGCTAGTGAGCCAATTATGATAAGCTGGGATGCTTATGTTTTGGAATTAGGCCAGTGCGCCTAGATGTTAAAGGCCAATGCACCTATTTTTTATATGTCTCATGATTAATATAAAATACATCATTGCGTGCAGACCGACCACGATAAAAGAGATGGGGGACTAAACTTCACCAGTTAGGGAAAGGGAAATACAAAAAGGAATATTATATTAATATTTCTTAAAACATAAAGTATGGATAATTATTTTATCCTAAGTTCTAAAGTTGTGGACAAGTGGACCAAAGTAGCTTCCAACATGAGAAGTGTCAAGTTGGGGATATGCATACATATCATGGAGACTTAGCTCTTTGAACACTTTCACCATCATTCTGACGAACATCCTTACCATCATTATCACAATCATTCTTACAATGATCTCGCCTATGATTCCTTCCATCATTCGTTCATCTAGTCAATGATTCCATGACCATTTTCACTCAGACAGTCAATTATCCTTGGGACATTCATTTCACAGTATCTGAGCCTGTTTCCATAACCATTTCCTATTGGTGTACTTGGTTAGCTTGGGAGCGGGATTGAAGAAGAAGGTTGTCAGGCCTGTGGGAAATTGAAGAGGCGGGTTGTCAGGCTCGTGAGCAATTCTCTGAGTGAAAGAATTGATGGGGAATTATTTCCTGAAGGTGCTAAAATGTAGCTACAATGATATGAGACTTCCGGTCCGGCCTATTGTTGAAGCCATGGAAGGGAAGTGGGGCAGTCGAGGGACTGTTGAGTAGAGAAGGGGCACACTTCCTTGGGTGGGACAGGCATGTGGGGAATGAGAGACTATAGGATGTTAGTTGAGTGAGCACCTGAGACAGAGTCTTTCCTGTTGTCTATGATCCTTTAGCCTGGTTAGGAATCCCTTTACCCGGGTGGAGTTTATTCCCATCTCAGGGGTGACTCACTGTTGAGAGTGATGAATAGTGTAGTCTAAGGTTGGGAGGTTCATGGATGGTCTGTACGAAGTTGGTGACAATATTTCCAAGATAAGTACCAATCGTGTGATAAATTTACATGCTGCGTTGTTATTTACGTGCTTATGTTACAATTTATCATATGTGTGTTTATAACTGTCTGTATGTTCATGGGTATTTCCCTGTATATGATGCATGTCTGTGTTTACTATTATTTCAGTATGAAATTGTATATTTATAGAACATGATTGTTTTTTTGCGTTATATGTAAAGCTTCCACAAGAGTGTTGTATGTATATGTTATAATTGCATGCAGTTTGAAGAGAAAATTTATGTGGCATAACTCAGTTGAATACTGTGTATGTTACAATATGTTCCATAGAAAGAGAACAAAAGTGTTCCCTCATGTAGCCTAGCCCTTCGAAGGATGGGAATGTTACAAAGACGGTTTCAGAGCTAAGTAAAGCATCTGAGGAGTGGCATGCCCGACCGGTGTGAGGCTAGGGATGTTACAGTGACAATTTTCCTGTTATGGGGGAACATCATCATATGAAACACAGAAGAGGATACCTACTTCATCGCATACATGTAGCTGCATCCGAACAAGATATTGTAATCAAGTGGGGCGTCGATAAATTCAATGTCAATCAGAATGTTTTTCCCCCCAAGTTCTACGAGGACATTTTGGAAGAGCCCTTCAGGTGATGATGGGAGACTGTCATAATCTCTCAGGGTGATGGAAGATGGTACTAGCTCAAGTGAGTCGAGTTTCTACCATACGAATTTGGACATGATGCATGTGGATGCACCTTCATCGATGATGCACTTATGAACTGTGATGTTCCAGATATTAACTAGTATCTGAAAGTATACCAGAGTGGGGATGCATGGTTCTCCACTATCTAAATCAAAGGTGATTAGTCGAGTATCAGCTAGGTCGACTTCCCCCAAGGTAGAAAGAAAGGATTTGCACGGTGATGGACAGGTTTGGAGGAACTCCAAAATAGACATGGCTACAGGAGACTGTGCTCAGTCATCAACAAGAGTTTCTAGCATTAGGGTTTTGTACATTCTGTCGTAAAGGTATGTGGGGTATATGGGGATTTGGTTCAGTGTTAGGATGTGGGATCATCAATGGTTTTCCTGCTGTAGAAAGAGTTGTTTTTGAGGTGGTTGGGGTAGATTTGGGAGGCATGCCATATTGAAGGCTGCGTGTTTGTAGAAAAATCTCTTCTTCGTTGGTGTGGAGGATATTGCGATCGACTGGATTTTTGGGTTGATTGGGACCTCGGTTTTTATATTGCTCCATTTGTGGTGGGGTATAGTTTATCTCTTGTTGGGTATTCATCACACCTTGTCGTGGAATGGGGTTTTGAAAAAATACTAGAGGTGGTGGTTGCAAATAATGTTGTGGGGTTGACTGAGGGGCAAGTGGTAACGAAAGGTGTTGTGTGTTCATGGATTCTTTCATCCGTTTGTAATCAACAATTTGGGGGCAGTGGTGAGTATAATGTCCATAATCACCACATAGAGCGCAAGGGAAGTTAGTTCTGAGATTATTTTTCTTCCCTTGCTGTGGTTGATTGTTATTGTTTCTCCCTTTGAGGTTCTAGTTGCCTTGATTCTGGTTTCCTCCATCAGGACGGTTTTGTTGGGGGTTATTTCCTCCTGGTCCTGGGTTGTTATTGTTTCTATTTTTTCCTTTCTTCTTGGAATTAGTCTATTGATGGGCCAGATTTTCCATACTCAACTGTTCAAAATCATGAACCTGTTGAATGGGAGAGGGTTGAACAAAGTTAACATCAACATGTGGTTGTCTTGGTGGAGGAGAAACTGGCTGAGGTAGACTAGGAAATGGTAAATATGGATTGTTTTTTGGAGATGATCCATATGGCGTATAGGAATTTTAAGTAATTCCACTATTGTTGGGGTTATATATAGGGGTTTGGGGTGGGCACATACTTGATTGAGAGACCAGATGCATCAGGGGTATTGGTGGGGGTCCGTCCAACAACGGAGGGGGAACAATAGGATATGAATGTTGGTGATTGGTGTAAGTTTTAAACCTATGAAGTAAAGCAATGCATATAGATTCTTAAGCAAAAAAAAATTTAATCAATGGCTCTCACACATAGTACACATAGATTTCATACCGAAAACCCTCAACCGGGAAAACATTTCTTATATTCATTATTGAATTTCACCATTCACCATACAATATATACAATGTTTTTAGGTATTCCGTAGATACCAAAACCCTAATCCATTAATCTAGGATTAATTTAGCAAACCGCTAAAAATAGAAAAATCTGCTAAAAATAGCAAAAACCGCCCAAAACGCAAACGAATCGTCAGATGCGGTTGTCGAACCTGATGCGCCCACACACACACATGCAAAGAATATAACACATACCCAACATTCTCCCACTTGTTGTTTTCTTTTCATCTAGGGGTCCAGGGTATTATATAGTCAACAATCCAGGGCAGTAATTCCCATTGCTACTCTACACCATGAGAACTTTTCTATTCTCATAGACTTTGTCAATCAATCTGAAACATTCTTCAAAGTGTCAACCT
The DNA here is from genome assembly GCA_010110895.2 of Picea sitchensis. Lineage (NCBI taxonomy): Eukaryota > Viridiplantae > Streptophyta > Pinopsida > Pinales > Pinaceae > Picea > Picea sitchensis. The sequence continues at coordinate 56,124 of SNQJ01S0033878.1, forward strand.
TTTCCAGCAACACCTTATTTTCCTCAACCATGTCTCTCACAAAGTGATACTAAACATCAATATGCTTTGTCTTTGAATGATAAGCTGGGTTCTTTTCCAGGAAGATTGCACTCTGACTGTCAAAATCTAATCTCACTGCTTGTTGTACCAACCCAATACCTAAACACAATCTTTGTAAACATATTTCTTCCTTGATTGCATGAGTGGCTACCATGTATTCAACTTCTGTAGTTGAGAGTTCCACTACAACCTGTCTTTTTCTCATCCAACTGATTGCTCCTCCAAATAGGTTAAACACATACCCACTTGTAGATCTTCTATGATCCAGATCTCCAGCCCAGTCTGC
>SNQJ01S0033878.1:56479-73801 GCA_010110895.2 Picea sitchensis
TCCACCAAGTCCTTCTTTACATACATTTGTGCATACAATGAAGTCTTCATTTGGGTCTGCAATCCTTAGTATTGGAGCACTTGTTAATAATTTCTTCAAGTGTTGGAAACTCCTTTCACAATCCACTGTCCACTAAAACTCCACACCCTTCTTTTGCAATGAAGTGATTGGGTGTGCAATCTTTGAGAATCCTTCAATCAATCTCCTATAGTATCCTGCAAGTCCCATGAATGATTTTACCTTTGTCAAATTCTTTGGCGCTGACCATTCTCTAATGGCTTCTATCTTCTCAAGATCCACTACTATCCCATCCTTTGAAATTATATGTCCCAAATAATGAATTTGCTTCTGATAAAATGAGCACTTTCTCAATTTGGCATACAACTGATGGTCCCTTAATACTTGCAAAACCATCCTCAAATGATGTTCATGCTCTTCTTCTAACTTGTAATATACAAGAATGTCATCCAAAAAGACAATGAAAAACTTGTCTAAATATTCTTGGAAAACACCATTCATTAAGCACATGAAAGCAGCTGGTGCATTTGACAACCCAAATGGCACCACTATGAACTCATAATGATCATACCTTGTCCTAAAGGCAGTCTTGTTGGTATCTTCCTCTTTAATCCTTACATGATGGTATCTCGACCTTAGATCTATCTTTGAAAATATATTTGCATCATTCAATTGATCAAAGAGATCATCAATCCTTGGCAGAGGATACTTGGTCTTCATTGTTACCTTGTTCAATTGTCTGAAATCAATGCACAATCCTAATGTCCCATATTTCTTCTTCATGAACAAGACCAAGGAACCCTAAGGTGACACACTTGGGTGTATATACCCCTTCGTCAGAAGTTCTTCAAGATTCATTTGCAACTCCTTAAGCTCTGGTGTACTCATTCTATAAGGAGTCTTTGACACTAGAGTTTCTCCAGGCATTANAATGTCTCTCTTTGGGGGTAGTCCTGGTACCTCCTTGAACACATATTCAAAATATTCCAAGATTGCATAATCTTCCAAATTTGGCACCTTATCTTTAGGTGTCTCTTCCATATGAGGTGCAAATATTTGACACCCTTTTCTGTAATATTTCTTTAGCTACAATGCTGAAATTTCTCTGATGGTTATTGCCCTGGGAATTCCCTGCACTTTCCTTAGTTTCCCTTCCTCATCCAAGCAAGTAAATGCCTTGTTATGATAGTCTAGTATAGCATGGTGTTGGTCCAACCAATCCATCCCAATTAGACAGTCATAGGAACCTAAATTAAATATGTTCAAATCTTCCCTAGTGTCCAGTCCATTCATGTCTATAAGACATGACTTAACCATCTCATTAAGTTTTCTTTTGGCTCTGGTAGCCAGCTACACCAACCAAGATTTTCCATGCTTTCTTCTTGGAAAATGAAAACTTTCCACCATATTAAGATCTATATAACTATGACTAGTTCCTGAATCAATTAAAATAGAAATGGTTTGGTTGTTGATAATACCTTCCACTTCAATCATATGTGACTGATACTTTGCTTTCTTGTTGTACAGGGCTGCATATATCCTTGGTACATTTCTGCCCATGTCCTCCACTATTTCAGCTTGTTGTACATTGTGAAAATTCCTCACTTTTTCACCTTTGTGAGGACAATCTATGAACATATGATCTCCTTTACAACCCCAACATTGAATAGGTGGTTGCCTTGGCCTTTGACCCCATGCCTCAATCGTTCTGGGTTCTTTATAAGTTGGTTGTCCCTAGGATTATTCCTTAAGAATGGTGGCTTGGTTCCCTTCTTCCTCTGATCCATCTTGAATTTATTTTTGTCTTCCCAAGCTTTTTGGAACTTTGGCCTTGATTTTTTTTATCATATAGGCATTTGGCTCGCCTTATGGTCTCCTCCAATGTCTTAGGATCATCATATTGTATTTTGTCACTAATAAATGATGGAAATCCACTCAAATACCTTTGAATCTTAATTGTTTCATCCTTGATGAAAGAAATATACTTCAACAGTTCTAAAAACCTTCTTTCATATTAATCTATGGTCATACTCCCAAGCTTGAGTTCAAAGAACTCTTTCATTTTCTTGTCATAGTATCTCTTAGTCATGCATTTCTTCTCAAAATACTTCTTGAATTCCCTCCAAGTAAAAATTTTATCTTTAATGTGATACACCTGCACAATTTTATCCCACCACATGGATGCCTTTCCCTTGAGTTGATAGATGACAATTCTTCCTTCTGCATGAGATGAATAATTCTGCAATTGAAAATATTTCCTCATGCCCAACAACCATGTCTTTGCATATTCATCCTTCTTGTGCTCACCATCAAATATAGGAGGCTTGATTTTGTTCATTTCTCCTCATATCTCATCCACCCCATACCTCTTATGCTTCCTTTCAAGGGATGGACTTGATTTGTTGTGTTCTCTCTTATTAGAATGCCTCGGGGAGTGAAGATGATGTATTCTAACACTTATTTCTCTTCTTTTCTCATCAGGAGACCTGTGACTTCCTGATTTGTTTGAGCCACTCTCCTTATCCAATTTATTTTCTATTTTGTCCAAGCTCTACATTAACTTTATGTTGAATTCCTCATGTTGATCCTTGGCTCTCATGATCCTTTTATTATCATCCTTATGGCTTTGGAGATCCTTCTACAAATTTTGAATGGTCTTTAACATATTCATGTTTTCATCCCTTCCCTCTCCAAGTCCATTGGAGTTTGTTCCTTCAATGCCCAAATGGACATCCATCCCTCTAATCTCATCTTCCTGGTTGTAAGTTCCTTGTGCATCTTCCATTCCTCTGGACTCTATGTTGATATTGATTTGATCTATTTTTTGTTAACTCTGCAAAATGTGCAGCCAACAAAACTTTGTCAGGTTAACTGACTCAACAATTTCATGAAAATATATGAATCATTCTGTTTCAATAATATATCATAATTATTTCTTCTGATTTCCTGAAAAATCGAATGTCTGGATCAATTTTTTGGGTAAATATTTATATTCTAATGTTGAACACCTTTCCAACGCCTTCTCCCATGCTCAATTCTGAGTCTTGAGCAGAAAGTTATGGTTATTTGAAAATTGTCCATTAATGTTTTTGTTCACACTGCAACTTGGTGCAAATCTGCATTGTAATTATGAATTTTTGCACCTACTCCATTGGATTTTACGTAGTATATCAATTGGGTTTCTTCATATACATATTTTGGATATTCTTTCCAATTTTCACCTCTTTCTGGGATTTGGGCTGCTAGTTACAGCCTGTTGAAGTTCTAGGCCAATTCGTGTTTTTGGTCTGGAATGTTACAGGCACATTCTTTTGTAAGTTTTAAACCTGCGAAGTAAAGAAATGCATATAGATTCTTAAGCAATACATAAATTAATCAATGGCTCATACACAGAGTACACAGAGATTTTTACCGGAAACCCTCAACCGGGAAAACCTTTCTTATTTTCATTATATCGAATTTCACCATTCGCCATACAATATATACAATGTTTTTAGGTATTTCGTAGATACCAAAACCCTAATCCCTTAATCCGGGATTAATTTAAAAATCAGCTAAAAATAGCAAAATCCGCTCAAAATAGAAAAAACCGCCCCAAATAAAATTTCGGGGCGTTGCCCCGAACGTTGCGCGTAACCAGGGGGGGCATACCTTCCCCCCCCTGGGACCCCCCTAGGAAAGCGCCCAACGCACATGGCAAAGCCCTAGGTGAAGGGATAGTCAGACGCAGTTATCGTATCTGACGCACCCACACACACACACATGCAAAGAATATAACACACACCCAACATCTTTTCCATCTTAACATTTTTAACATCCCCAAAAACTTAATTCATCTCTATAACGGTCTTCTATGGTTCAATATATTTCCATTGACTTCTCATGTGCCTCAATCTGATTCCGGAGCAGAAAGTTATGGCTCTTTGAAGTTAGTTGGGTCTTAAAATTTACCCTTCACTATTTGTGATGTAACTTTCTCATAAAAGCTTTGTTTGAAGAACGATTTACACCATTAGAAAGCTCTCTCCGATCTATTTCATTTGAGTTGTATAAACAGAGTGTACCTTGAAGGTACACTATATTCTCATGGTTTTTGAGTAGCTAAAAATGATGTTAAGGGACTAAAAAATGTGTTGTAAACAGATGACATTCAAACAGTATAAAATGTCACGAAAATTCATTGGTTTTCCATTGTTTTTCACCCTCAAAACGACTTCGCGCACACAAATTTCAACCTATACACCCATATTTAGCATAGGCAACAAAACCACAAGGTAAATCGTGCTCTGCGTACCTATAACCACTTTGCATCATTTCTCTGTTGCGCCAATACCTGGCGCACACTACTTTTGTGTCTCGCGCCAATATCCACCGTGCAAAATTTTGGTTCTTGCACTATTACCTATTGTGTGCAATTTTTGTATTGCACACCAATATTCCACGTACATTTCTCTCTACACGCTACACCATGCCAAATTTTAGTACGCACCTACCGCGCACCAATAGTCTACACGCACCATTTACTACATTGTCGTGTGACAACTTATACTCATATTACGCGTGCACCAACCAAACTCCTATGTGCTTTGCCAATACTCTGCACACCATGCACGCCATTATTATGTGTGTGCACACTACGTGAAACTTATTATGCATATGCACACCGTGCACCGGTATTACGCATGTGTCACTCACTCTGCACCACGCAATGCTAAATTTTGCATGTGCACCCGCACACCAACATTTTTCTGCGCAGTGCCAAAATTTAGCGCGTGCACCCGCACACCAACATTTTTTCATGCGGTGCCAAAATTTAACATACGCACCAGCACACCAACATTTTTCCAAGCGACGCCAAAATTTAGCACGTGCAGCCGAACACCAACATTTTCCCGCGTGACACCAAAATTTAGCACGCGCACCTACACACCAACATTTTTCCGCGCGGTGCTAAAATTTAGCGCACGCACCAGCACACCAACATTTTTTTGTGCGACACCAAAATTTAGCGCACGCACCAGCACACCAATATTTTTCTACGTAGTGCCCAATTTTTACCATAGGCATTCTACAACTATGAAATTTGTTCAATTTCACCCCGATAAAACCAAATCAACCTCTACAACAACAAATCGTTGTGGGTTGACATTTCTGGAACGATTTTTTCCCACACTCAACTCACAAATTGAGAATTTTAATTACTAAACTCGTTCCATCTATCATGGCTTCACTATAACTTCAAATTCAACCAATTTCTAGGTCTAAATTTTCTAGAACAGATATTAAATCATGACTATCTCATCACTTGGCCAAATCTCTCAATTTTCTCATGAGTTTAACAACAAAAATTGGGACGTTTTCCCAATTCCGCGCAATTGTTGTTACTTTTTACCATGGATGCTCTGCAACTTGAAATTTGGCCACTTTGAAATAAATCCTCTATGTAATTTTGCTTCAAATCAACTTGCTCGGCCCATCCAGGCTCATTGTTGAAAACTGAAGCTCTAATACCATATTGTAACATCCTCGGCCACCCATGTTGAGCCATGATACTCCATAAAACACTTTTATTCTCTAGTCAACATACTATAACATACCCAACATCCAACTAAGTTATGCCACATAAAAAATTTGAACTGCATGCAATTAAAACATATACACACAGAACTTTTGAGAACTTTATATATAAAATGTAAATAGACAAATACATTCTGTAAATGCAAAGATTCATATTGAAATAATAGTAAACATATACATGCAGCATATACAGACAATACCCATAAATATAAAAACATTTGTAAACCATAGAGGATAAACCCATAAAAATAAACATGTAAATAGTAATGCAGCATGTAAATTTATCACACAATTGACATTTATCTTGGTAAGAATGTCACCAACTGAGTGCAGACCTTCCACGAACCTCTCGGCCTTAGACCACATTACTCATCACTCTCAACAGTGGGTCACCCCCGAGCTGGGACTAAACTCCACCCAGGTAAAGGGGTTTCTAACTAAGTTGATGTATCACAGACAATGGGAAAGACTATGTCACAGGTGCCAACTCAAAATAACAGCCTACAGTCTCTCATTTCCCACATGCTTGTCCCACCCCATGAAGTGTGTCCCTTCTCTAATTAATAGTCCTTCGGCTACCCCACATCCTTTTTGGGCTTCAGCAACAGGCCAGATAGGAAGTCTCAGAGCCCCGTAGCTGGAGTTTAACACCTTCAAGAAATCAATTCCCAACAATTCTCTCACCTAGAGATAAATTTCTCACGGGCCTGACAACCCGCCTCTTCAATATGCCACGGGCCTGACAACCCACTTCTTCAATCCAGCTCCCAAGCTAACCAGGTACACCTACAGGTATGGATACAGATATAAGCTCAAGTACAGTGACATGAAGGTATGGAGGATAGCTCAATGAGTGCGTGAATGATCATGGGTGATTGACTGGAAGACTGAATGATGGAAGGAATTCCTTGAAAATGAACTAAGTCCAAACTATATGTATGCATGTCCCCAACTTGACACTTGTCATGTTGGGAGATACTTTGGCCCACTTGTCCCCATCCTTAGAACTTAGGATAAAATAATTTTCCATAATTTATGATTTAAGGAATATTATCATAATATTCCTTTTTGGCTTAAGCTCCCTAGATTATCCCTTTTTCTTAACTTTTATCCCCCCTTTTCCCTAACTAGTGGAGTTTAGTCCCACATACTCTTTTATCTTGGTCGTTCTACATACAACGATGTATTTTATATTAATGATGAGAGATATACAAAAATAGGCTCGCTATCCTTTAACATCTAGGGTCTTCAGCCTAATCATCACAAAACTGGCTCACTAGCCTATAAAACACATCTTATACACAAAGGCTCCATGGCCTCAAAATCGTGTGCACTTAAGTTGTTGCGCGCAGTATCCTGGAATGTGCACACTTCATCATTTTAGTGCATAGTACATGCGCGCACTATGCCATGAAAGGTGCATACAAAAATGATATCAAACAGGTCACCAGCTTAAGTACATTTGCATTTTACACTTACAATTGGGTTCGGCCTAGGGATATTACAAGCCCAGAGCCTCTGTTTTCCAAACCATTCTTAGCCACAAGATCCTGATCTAGCCACCTACACATTCATATTTCTCGGGTTATCATCTGCACTTCTCCTCGGAGGAGCATTTTTTTTCATGCCACGTTCAAGTATGCATGCTCACTTTCAATTTTATCAAATAGTTGTTATATGTTCTTTATCATCAGATATTGTTCACATTGGTTATTTGGATTTTTTTGTGCAGGTAGTTGTTAAGAAAGCTTACAGCCCCTATAGGTATATATTTGACATTGGCATGTAATTACTCCCTCTGTAAACAATTGCATATCCTAGTCACACCCTCTGACATTTGCCTTTAGGATCCCTACATCCGGCTCTGCGGTACCTTTACCTCTTCCACATTTTGGTACTATCAATCAATAGCACTCTCCCCCACATGAGTTGTCTTGTTCATAGTCCCCCTTTGAAACTTGACACTCATGCTATTTTCACCCCCTAGGATTGGGAGTCCTGGTATTTTTTGGACTTCCGAGAATGAATTGCATACTTCTTCTTATCATATTTCTAACCTTCCCAATGTACTCCCAGGTCATATCATCCTAAACTTGGTTCTGTTGACTACACCCCCACTGTTACATTAGCCCTCCATCTCATCCACCATCATTTTTCCCATCTTCATATTTTCCTCCATCCATTTACCTAATACAGAAACCCACCCATGGGGCCCCCACCCTCCACCAATTCTCTTTCACAAACTTGTGCCCTAAATAGGCCAAGCCAACTTTCACCGGGGAACCTATTTCTGTATCTGTATACTCAACCCAAATTATTATTTATTCACTTGGTAATTGTATAAATCCCTTATTTCCATCATATGCATAGCTTTTTTAGTCTTCATCCTCGATGGCCTTCTTTTACCTGGAAAAGAAAACTATGTCTCCCTTGGTTGGGGCACCCACCCTTTTTCATATAACCATATTTGAAAAATCTTGAGTATCCCAAATACATGTAACCACGATCTCTGAGTTTTCCCACTTTTTCAGCCTCTAGCATAGTTTAGCCCCATGTCTAGTTGTCCCCCTGACACTAGATCTAGTTTTACAGTTGCAACCCATCATCCTTAAAAACCCCAACCAAGGGCAGTCCTAAGTCTCATAGCATCTTGACTTCATCCATGTTACCCATCAGTACCTGATATCACCTATTACTCAGTGGATTTCAAGACACCCTTTTCTTCTTGACATCGTGTCTCCCTTCCTATTGGCATCAACACAGTTTCTAGAAGGGGGGTAATATCTTGACTCTCATTACCTTTTTAATAAGGAGTCTCAGATGGAACAAAGAGAATCATCATTTATTTTTTATTTCGTTGACCCCCATAACATTCGAATTCAACAAACTCTCATGTTAAGGTGGGTATTACTATGTGACCTTTTCATTTTTCATACAAGTCAAATACCTCTAAATTTGATAGGCCATCAATCCCTACAAATCATTGACACTTTTTAATGTCGTCCATTCATCGATTCAGAGCTAGTTCACCATTCAAAACCGTCATCTGTTGTTATTAACCTACCTCGAGGTCGATGCAGCTATCTACATCATCATACACCTTTAGTTACAGTCCTGCATCTTGGTTTCATGGCATGAGAATGGGGCATGCCCGCCTTGTTTATATATAGATTTTATTTTCTTCCTAGAGAAAGGTTTGGTTCCCACAATTTTCCCTCTCCCTCTAGCGGATCACTCTTGCAGTTCCTCTCTTCACTCTTCCGCACAATGGCACCATCAACAAAATAAACATTGATGTATTTTGGCTATACATATGCTCCTAAAATCACACATTAGGGGGCATCTGTTATCACCAAAAAATGATACGCAACATCACAAACAACAGTTGAAGAAAGACATTAGTTCCAGCAAAAATTAGTACACCTACACCATCAAAATCCATCAAAAAGGGCATAAAACTATATACTTGGTTCATAAATCAATGTGCACAAATTCACCAAAAGAAGTACATGCACTGTGCGCCGAATGCGTGGGCTAATATAGCCCTAGTTGTGCATTATGCAAAATATGCATGACTGTATACAAGCAAACTATAATGAACCTCAAAATTCACATAAAAAAAAAAAAAAAAACTTGGGTACATGTACAGCAGTCTTATTATCCTTTACTCCTCTTATCCTAAATTAACATAAAGTCGCCACTTCTTGTTTCGGCAATGAGTTACATATGATCATAATTTCTTAGCTAGGGATATTATATTTCATTACAACTTATTGTTATCTATTGTTTCGTTTTCCCAAAACCACCTTATGGTAAGAAGATGTAACTTCTTTGAGTCTCTTTCATACTAATGCGAGGGTTAAAAAAAAGTAAGGCCTTATGATTCCAATTCCTATATCTATATAGGATCTATGAGGAGGTTAACATTATTCATAAACAAAAGTTTAATTGGTTTTAAACAATCAAACATTAAACTTTCACCTTGGAAATAAATTACGCAGAGGTTAACTTGTGAAGTTATGGTTATAATCGTGTTAACACATCTACTCGTTAGGTAATGACAAGGGCTATTCATCTCGGGTGGTTAATGAAATGGTAGTTGGGTTTAACATAAGCGGTGTAGCAAGTCATCCATCCGGGTACCTCACCATTAATACTCTGAACCAACGATACAGGTTGGAACCCTCTTGCCTTAAAGGCATGTCTGCAACATTTAAAGCGCCTGGGATATGTCTGTGTGATCAGAGCTCGACTGGCGTGCCCTAATGATATGTCAACACATACCCTATATTCACATGGCCCAGGTATGAAGACCCCATCCCCTTTACTCCTTGCGAAATTTTACTCCCGCAGTTTCTGTTTCATTTTGGTTTTGGTTTCATGCGGAAGGAAGCACCGTCTCAGTCCATTTTCGCTTGCATTCCAGTTTTTGGTTTAGTGAGAGAGGAGAGAACGTCTCAGAACATTATTTGTTTGGCTTTAGCCTCGTGGATACAAGTTTAGGATTCGGCCCTTGTACCATATGGGTGAAGATATTGGGTGGAATTTATCAACAACAGCTCTGCGTGGGGTAAGTTTACCCTTGACTATTTTTTTTTTATCTTGTTTGGTAGGACTCTGCATGCTCCTGATCTCGGTCTGTCTTTCGGTAGTATTCTTCGAGGTTAATGTGAAAGGGTAGGTGATACCCTGGCCAGGTTTAGTTCTTCATGGTTTTAACCCCTCCTCTGTACTAGTCTTTCCGTTGGCCAAGATATTCAACTTCCTTGGAGGGACTTACCATGATGTTTGTTAAAAGAGTGCATTTGGAATATGCTATATTTTCTTGTTTGAACTTTTGTTAAAGGCCCAGTTCCCAAACGTTTTGTCTTTGATGACCGAGTGTCAAGTCCGGGTCTTCCCTTACTCGGGTGTGTAACAGAGCTGTCGGCCTACTGTTGAACTTGAGAGGGTTTCTGTGATAACTTTACTAGTGCCATTATAATGATTTTTAGAGGCGTTCTCCTGGACAGAGTCGTTTAATCCCTCCTGTTCACATTTGAAATGTCATATTAATTTTATGTTTAATATTATTTTATGGTCATTATACACAAATTCTTTTTTTGTAGTGTTTTGATTAAGACTGGTATCCATCGTTGATGATGGGCCCCTTAATGTGTGAGGGTACCCATCAGGGTGACACAAACTCCTCCTCCCTTTTCGGTCTGGGAGGCGCAAGGGATAGCACGATGGCAGTCGACAAGAGCACCCTTTCAGTTAAGTATTCACCGGCCCACTTTCTAAATTCTTTTCTATGATTAAATCATCATTCTTTTTCCTGTTGGATGCATCGTAATGCTCCACATTATTTTGTGTAGGTGCGGTCACATCAAAGCATGGGGACGCCCTCTTCACTGCTTCAAGAGGTATTTGGGTTTCAACACAGTGCCCTTCCGTCTATTACGAGTTTATAAGCAATGATGGTCAAGTCTTTGTCTCATCCCTAATGTTTGAAGATATTTGTTCCAAGTTCTATATTCGGTTGATACGGGGTACGCCCTGATTTTTGTATATAAACAATTCTGGTACGAAGAAAATTTATGCCAAGCTCATGCCTCGTTGGACTTGTGATATACAGACAGTCGTACTCTTTAACATTTTGATATTTATGCCTTGATTATTATTTCCTATGTGAAAGGATTTTGTTTTGTCACTTTTCAAATGTTCTCCTCGGTATTTCTGAAAATTATTTGTTATTACAAATTTGAAATCTCTAGTTATGTTCCAGAAATTGAATCTCATTATTGAGTACATGGTCTCTTCTCAAACATATTTGACTAAGTAATGGAATACTAACGAAAAAATAGTATAAAACATCTATGCATGAGGGTTTTGCTTCCACCGAGCTTGGGTGATGACTTTCAGATTTTGTTTAAGCTTTGTACACTTGTATTCTTGTTATAGCATTAGTTTCTGGTAGGAGTTGGACCTGAGTCTTATTCCGCCTTTTACAATTTTGATTTAAGAGTCGGCTATAAGAAATGGTTTCGTGTAGCTTAAGTCTGTGGGACTCCGTCTAGATTTTTTTTGGGTTTCTTGTATATAAATCGACAGGGAAAAAAATGTTTATTATCCGAGGTTAAAAGGGATCAGGATTTTCCAGAAAAGATTCGGGATTACTTTCCTTTCAGGTGCTTCCTTACTCCTTTATGCTAGATATCCTGTAGCATTGTACCCACGATAGAAGTTATACTGTAGATGCGCCTCTAAACCTATGATAGAGGTTATGTTGTAGATGCGCCTCTAAACCTACGACAGAGGTTATACCGTAGATGTGCCTTTGAAACCTACGACAGAGGTTGTACTGTAGATGCACCTTTGAACCACAGAGTCATTACTAAAGTAACCACACTACCATGCTAATGTACATATGTTCAATTTTCTGCAATATGGTTTTGATAAGTTTTCTGAATAATATTCCTGTGTGAATGTTTATATGTATATATGTCTAGTATTTTTGAATACCTTAATAAATCAGTCTATTCCAGCATCATATTATATCATCTAGAATGCTCAAAATATTTATACCTATATGTTCATGATATATTTACACAGTTCGATATACATATCGCTTAATATCCCCGTATTAAGGAGTATATTTACCTTTGAAAACTGGATTGGTATTCTCATTAGAGGAGGCTCATTGTATACTATAAATAACTATAGGAAATGAAATCTGCCACAGTTATTGGTGTGCGTGGCTTCAAGTATTCATGCAAACAATTTTATTTTTCCATTTACTTAACAAAACTAAGAGGCTAACTCTAGTCTGTAATCTATTATGGAATCAGTAACTACTATAGAATTCATTTTTTTTTGTTTGGGACATTCCAATATCTTAGTAACTACTCAACATCATATCTAAATAATGATTCCATTTCTAGCCAACGATTAAGAAATAAAATAATAGATCTTTCCATCACAGCCATCAACCATAATTTATACATAGAAGCAAATAGATTGCACACGTGACATTTGACTAGTATAAGGTAGAGTTACATATCTGAGCCAAATTGTCGGAAGACAAAGGGAACAACCACGTTCCTCCCAACAGTAGAATAGGGCAGCCACTTTACTTGCTCGATTCACCCCCTAGCCTGACCATGAGTCCATGAGGGCGAATTGGAATTTCCTCTCCAGCAATGTCCTTCAATTCCAGCAGTATCTCCCTTGCATCACACTCACACAGTAGTGCTCATAACAACAAGAAAACAGAGAATAAAATTCATAGTATTCCTTCCCAGCATACTTGGCAGCGTCCTGCCTCCTCACATATGCTATTTATTAATTTGCCTAGGACTTTTTTACCTCCCATGGGTAATTTTCGTAGCTTTCTAAATCCCTAATTTTTAGGGGCTACCAATGGCCAAATCACTGATTTTCCACTTGTAACAATCAGCCCAGAGTTAATTCCAATGTGTTCCCCACTCATGGAGTCATGGTCAGCTAAATTTAACATGGTTGTTCCATTTGTCCTCCTGCAATCAATATAAAATATTTTGTTTTCATACAAGTGTCATAGTCAAATAGTTAGTTGGGTCAAATCAGGTTTCTACCCAACAGTCATAATCATTAATTACCATCATCAAATTCGAAATTCGGAATTGCCATAAATGGAAAAAAAATTCCAATTCGAATTTACTAAAAACAGAATGAATTTCCAGTAGATAAGAATTATTTTATTATATATTTTTATTTTTGGGACATCACACAAACCCACGCACTTTTTCATGAGCGATGCATTTATGAATCTTGTTGGCCTCTCAACCACTTCTAGCCCGACCCCCAATGCGATTTGACACTCATATCTGAGCAAAATATAGCTTAGGGGTTGGTCAAGGGATAAGAAGTAGCCTCAAAGGCCCCTTGTTCACATTATGAACCAGTTATATCTTGTCGTGAATGGACACTATAAATATGTGCCATGGGTGTGCTAGAAAAATAAGAATTTCAAGATATTCTTATGTTGTAAGAATTCTTCTTGGAGAATCCTCTTTTCTCTTTGAATCATTCAAGCACTATATAAAGGGCCATTCCACTCACCTATTGAGAGGATTGGTATTGTATTTCTTCACCATTGTTACTTTCCATTTTATGAAGAGAAGAGCTCTCTATTAGGGAACTCAAGATCCCTCCCAAGGAGGAAGAGGGTATTCATAATTCCCTGCCTTTATCTACGATGCTAGCCTATCAATACATTGATCCATTGGTATCTATATGATTTCCATTTTTTGTTTTTCATGGTTCTAGTTCTTGCAAGTTTTTCTAACATTTGTTTCCTTTTATTTGTATTTCCTTGTTTCATGTATGTTTGATTATGTAATTAACTCACAACTCTCTGTCTTGTTTAGATGACTTAACTAGGCAAGTAAGTGTTGGGTTTTTTCTCACCCATGTGACACAACCAACACAACACTCTTCTTTTATCCTCCCCCAGGAGTAACAACATACCAAGTTGTTTCTACCCTCACCTTAACTAATATGGTTATAGCCATCCTTGTATGGTATCTAGAACCACCATCTATGGTACTAGTTTTATCTCTCCCACCTCAACTTGTGGTCCCATTGTCTCCATCAGTGGCTCATCCACCCACTCACCCAACCAGTAACACAGTTGAGGGAAATATTACCACCATAGAAGACATTAATTCTTATAGTGGAGGCACCACTACTAACCAATGAGGCACATGAAATAATAAGGAAACTACCCTCCCTTTCCCACCATGCATCCCACATCCATGTGCCATGTGTGCCACTGTTGGACACCCTACCAATATTTGTCTCACCTTGCCTAAGTTACAAAACCTCATTCTGAACCACATAACTGCACCATTATTACCAATATCGATCATTACACTGGCTCCCACAGAACCATCCTCTTCCAAGCACAACGGTTGAGTACCAAGAACACTTTTGTTATCTTCTCATAGTATGGCCATTATACTCTCCACTTCTTGGACCTCCCTCAATTTTGGGACACCCTAGAAGTAATGTGTCAAACCGCATTGCCTAAGTCCTCCCAACCCATCTCCTCTATATTAACAATTACTGACATATGCTATGTTTCTACGTCATTAAATGAATTCATTAGATTCCATTACATGTTATGTTACCATATGGATCATTACACATATCGGTTCCCACTCATCATTGAGGGACGAACATACCATAGGTCCTCCATCCCACCCATTACACCATCGGTACAAACCTTGATGGACCAGGCTATGAACAATACCCATCCAAGAAGTCATGGAATACCTCCTCCAAGGCCCAACCTCCTTCCTTTGACCCCACTTTCCATAACTATTCTAGGATGATACGCAAAATTCCCACCAAACCCCCCAAACTCTCATGTAACACTTGTTTACAATATTCCCCCTCCCTCATATCATTCTACATCCAATTCATATATGGATATTTGGTTCATGTCATCTACTAAAGGTTCTCATTCCCCTCACATCAATCCATTCACCTTGAATTCAAATGATGATATACAATCCTCAACCCAACCTCCATCCATAGACGCCTTTCCCATTACCCCCATGAATCTCAACACCCCAAACGTACATGTTGTGGACTCCTTGTACTCCCTCGCCTTTTAATCTGATGAAGACATTTTGGAGGTTCTATGCACATAAAATTACCCATGGGATACCTTTCACAATCGATCCTTTTTTCTGGCTCATGGTGCCTTTTATCCACCCTCAGATGCCCCTGTATGTACCATTGAAGCTAAGTATTTCATTCCCCCTGGCCATATGGACTAGTTCAAAAATCCAATAACCACACCTGACACATTTGAAGAAGGAAATATGGAAAATATCTCACCCACAATCAATAAAGACATCTCGGTCAAACCCAATGTTGTGGAGGAAATCACCCTATGGGGTGCATGCTCTCTAGAGGAAATCAAAGAATATAAGGCCCTCTTCCAAGAATACCGAGATGTGTTTACCTAGTCTTACAAAAAAATGCTAGGGCTAGACCCAACCATTTTCAAAAATCGTATTGACACATGGCCTGATGTTTCCCCTATTCATCAAAAGAAATGCCCCCTTTACCCTTATAACTATGGGACGTCAGTTTCATCTACCCTATAGCCTACAAATCATGGGTCTCAAACCTAGTTCCGGTCAACAAAAAACAAGGCATTATTCAGGTTTGTACCAACTTTTGCAACCTCAACCAATCTTGTCCCAAAGACAACTTTCCTACCCTATTCATCGACCAAGTTATATATTATTGCGCCAGTCATGAATTCCTTTCACTCATGGATGGGTTTTCCAGCTATAACCAGCTTCATATCCCCCATGTGTATCAGTACAAAACTTCCTTCAACACTGCTTGGGGCACATTTTCATATCGAGTGATGCCCTTCGGACTCAAAAATGCAAGAGCCATTTTCCAGCGTGCCATGACATATGACTTTCATGATCTGGCTCACATTATTCTTGATTATTTGGATGACCTCACTACTCATTCCAAGAAGCACTCACAACACATTGAGGACCTATGAATCATCTTTGAATGATGCCAAAGATACAATATTCGAATGAACCCTCTAAAATGTGTCTTTTGCATCACCACGAGCCACCTATTGGGATTCATCATCTAGGAATTACCGCTGACCCCCTCAAGTTCTAGGACATCAATGATATTCCTCCTCCCAGTAACCTACACCATTACAAAGCCTCCAAGGAAAATCCAATTTCCTAAGACGATTTGTTCCCGACTATGCCATTTGTGCTCATGTCTTCCTACGCTTTCGTAAACACGACACTCCATTTCAATGGGACCAACATTCCCAAGCCGCATTTGACTCCCTACAAGAAGCACTCAACAAATCAACCTTAATTAGTCCCCCTAACTATGATAGGGATTATATATTGTACTTGTCCACGTCAGAGGTCTCAGTTGTTGGTGTTCTTATTCAGGTAAATGATGTTTAGTGTGAGCATGTTATCTACTATATTATAAAAAATCTCTCAGGACCCCCGCTCAAATACAACCATGAGGAGAAGATATCCCTCTCATTCATCCTCGCTATTCAAAATATATGACAGTATATATTTGTTCACACCACCAAAGTTGTTGTATATTCCAACCCAATGCACTACCTCTAGAGTTTCTGACAGATCAATGGAAAATATGCTTGCTAGATTGTCATTCTCCAAGAATATGATCTAGATTTCACCACCCCAAAAAGTAAAAAATCCCTCATCTTGTCCAAGCTCTTGGTCGACTTACCATCTAACTCCTTGGATCCCCCTTTCAAGGAGGATTTCCTAGATGAACATAGTTTGAACTGGGATCTTGTCTCCTATAACCTTCTTTAAGCATGAAACATGGAAAACTGGGTGTACTCATGAAGATGCAGGCAGCTCCAATTTGTATGCCATAGTACCAATCTTTTGCAACACCTTATAAGGGCCATATTACTTTGGTGATAATTTATTATCTTTCTTGGCTTGCTTGAGGGACATCTGTTTGTATGGTTGTAGTCTTAAAAACACCCAATCCCCTACTTCAAAACTTCTTTCACTATGATGTTGATCTGATTGTTGTTTCATGCGATTTTGTGCCATGGTCAGGTTGTCCTTTAAGATTTGGAGAACTTGTTGTTGATTCTCGATGTGATCTTCCACTGCTTGAACCTTAGATTTTTCTTTTAGAGAAGAAGTGATGGAA
>SNQJ01S0033879.1:13895-56356 GCA_010110895.2 Picea sitchensis
TAAACCCTTCCTACAAACTGTGCGATAACAGAGAGCAAAGGAGAAAGAGTGCATTTTTTCTTTAGCCAAGGACGATGAGGAGAGGGTTGGGAGAGCAAAGGAGGTCCCCCACCCCTCCATTACCATTAATTGTTTCAAGATGTTTGAGAGTGGTTCCAACCTCATTGGACTTGATATGGAGAATGTATAATTTTAGGTCCCATTCAAAATTCAGCAGACTTAACGGTTTTTAGGATTTCAAGATTGGCAGTATTGCAACATTTCCACTAGATCTATCATGTATGAGGGTATGGAACTGGCATTTAGTCAAGAGCACCAAGCCCTCTATGTACCTCGATGTTGGTGGCATTGATTGTTGAACTCTTTTTTCATGACCCTAGTAAAAATGTACACTTCACTCAAGTAAAATCAATCAAGTGAGCTTAGGACTTGGCCTTAGCCAGTCACCATGGCCCTAATCTGTCTTGCACACCTATTTGTACTTAGTTTGGTACCCCTACATGTGCTCGTCCTCTCCAGTTCACTTCGATGTTGTCTTCCTTTCAGTGCACAACTTGTTAGATATATGACATTCTTACTCATGTAGTCATCATGAAATTGGTGTTTGTATACCAAAGTTTACACTATCAAACTTGTACACCCACCCATTTCAAGCCTACAATCAACCAATTCTTGCATTTTTGGTGATGCGTCATTTTTGAGAGCTTGGATGGAATAATATGTTTGCAAACTTGCATGGTGTAGATCACAAGAAAGTTAAGTGTATTACCTTTAAACACCAATACTTCATTGTTTGAATTCTTCTACATGCAAAGAACTTGTAGATGGTCGTTGTTTGTAACATGTATTGATGTTGAGCCCCATTGACAATGATGAGAATATGAGAGATTGCCACTAGCTTGTGTGGCTCAAAAGAATATTTTCATGTAAGAGAAGTACATTATATGAGCATTTAAATACAAAGAAGCTGATATTGTCAAAGGGGCTTGCCAAATCGATGAAAGTGGCGCGTTATTTCCCCCACTAGGGTTCGATTTCCCCATGTGACATGTTTTCCCCTCAGGGGCCAGCACACCCCTGCAAGGGAGCTGTTGTTCAAGTGGAAGCCATCATGGCTGTTAAGTTGGGCCAGGAGGTTACATGCCATAACTGCAGCACGGTATCCCACCTGATAGGTGGTTGATGCTCAAAAGTTAAAACATTAGGAAGCATCTTGCAATACTTTGAAGAAGCTGATATTTGTTTCAGAAGTTGTGGGCATGTTGTTGAAGAGAAAATATTCTTTGGGGCACTTGATGCTGGAGAATACTATTCATATGGACCTTGAAAGAAGTCAGATTTTGCTTTTGAATGGCTTGCAAGGAGATTGAGTCACTTACCATATTGAACTTTCTTGATTATAATTTATACTATTTTAGATGCTCATTCAATTATTCCCTCGAATAATTTTTATCTTGCATAAGTTTCAAACCTTCATCACATCATTCCGTCCTTCCACCTAATGACAAAGACTGTCTCACAAATTCTGGACCAAGCTTTTGAGTAAGGTTAAATCACTAGATGTATCATTGAAAATCATTTGTTTAATATTTGCTTAATAATAAATCATTGAATGCTTTCCTGAATTCAGCTTGCTTTGTTGGATCTGGTTGCAGCTATGAAGTGCTTCATGCTCGCTGGGCCATGCTTGCAGCTCTAGGTGTTGTCATCCCTGAATTGCTGGATCGGTTTGGAGTTGTGGATTTTATTGAGCCTGTCTGGTGGCGAGTTGGTTATGCAAAGCTCAAGGCAAGAATCTGAAGGCATGGATGCAAATTTTCTATTTGCATGTTTCTGGGGTCAGTCTAGATGCTCAAAATTCCACTACACAAGGCTCTCTATGAGACATGTCCTTTTCTTTATGAGTGAGTTTATTGCAAGGTGGAGAGCGTTAAGATCTTAAATAATGTATGAGAGAGCAATGCACTGAGTTATTTCTACCATTTCTTTGAAAATTAAAGAGGTTATATTTCATATAATATAGATGAACTCCCATGACCAGATAGAATCTGGTTTTCCTGATCCCTAACCCTTTTCTGAATTTGGCATCATCACAAAAGTTGTTGGAGCTATGCATCTAACTTGCTTGCAAATATGAGGAATATGAAGCATACTATAAAGGACAGAAACAAATTATATGAAAATGAAAAGATAACAGCTGGACATTTATTCTTGGAATAGGAAGAATTGTAATGTTTTTTGTGATAGTGAAAATTATATATTTAGGGATAACCATTTAAGCTTTCAGAAAAGCATTTTTGGTAAAAGTTCATTGCGACCCAATACATAGGTTTGAGGTGTTTCACTAGAGAACAGACTGATATTTTGTGCTGACCTTATACTGCTAGCCATAATAACTGATCTAAGAGCTTTGAGTTTTGCATCTTTGTGGACCCCATCGGTCTCATAGTGCATAACAAGAATATTAATTGGAGTATATAGTCGTCCAAGGATCGTGCGATTGATCATATGACAAATGTTTCGGTAATATCTAGACTAATGGTGAAGCGACTACCAGACATGATCAAGACTGGTGGTGAAGCGGCTGACAGACATGATCTAGACAAGATCTTCTATGGGAACTTGTCAGCATGGAAAATAGTACGTACTGCAGCAACGTTGTAGGATGAACTGTGAAGTACTCAATGGATAAGCAGTATCCTTATGCTGTGCATATACTTAAGAAAATTTATAGAAGAGGGCAAGCATCCACTCAAGGGATGATTTCACTTTGAACTAAATATCCTTCTGATGTAACAAAAGATAGGGCATAAAACTGAAGATATCCTCGTGGTTATTGGATTGCAATAGTGAGAATCAAAGTCAGGAAAGGATTCATGGTAAAAGAATTCAAGGAACAGTTCTTTAGAATCTAGATGAACCCATGTTGCCTATGATCCACCCTTTTTTTTACAAGGAAACAAACACATTCTTTATTCCAGCAAAGAATAAAAAACACAATCTTCAGGTGCTTTAAGGCATGATCTTCAACTTCTCTAAGGCACGATACCAAAACAGGGAAATTCAAAAATGTTTATCCCTTATATTTTGCTTAGACTCCTTTACCTATCCACTGAAAAACATCTTAAATCACAGACTGATCTCCAGCTATACATAGCCATAAAAGTTTATACATGATAAATGTCTATGAACTTGTCTATTGACATAAAACAGACCTCCTTATAACAAATAGCTCTCCACAGAAACAGGAAAAACAAGTATGAAACTGCAGATTTAACCAGCTGTACATGTGGTAATCAAGGAAAGCTAAACTGAAAGATTGGAAACTGTCATGGCCCCAACAATAGATTCATCCAAGAACAGTACTCCGGAAATAGTGTGTAATCCTTCTTTTGACAAAGCATCAGCAAGAGTATTCAATTCCTGAAAAACATGAGAGAAAGTGATCAATGTAAACTGTTGTGAGATGACTTTGAGCTGATCTGCAGGAGCCTGCAGAGAGATATTATGGATAGACTGTTGATTTTTCATCCAATTGGGCACCAAAAGGGAGACACCTACGATCTACCTATGAATGGGATGCCAAGGATTAGTACAGGAACATTATGGGGAATGCATTTGTAGGCTTTCGGTAAGGTTTTTCTTTGGGATTGAGATATTTTCCTAAGTTTTTTATATCTAGATATCTGTCCCTGGATTGGGAAAATTAGACTTGCTACTTATTGGAACAACCTAAAGTTCCACAACAATCCAACTCTGTTTGTCTGAACATTTGACCTGCTCAAATTAGTCAAGGGAGCAGAATTTGAAACACATTTCCACTCTGGAGAGTCCTTAACTTTGTGCATTTTTTGTAATTTTGGAAGATAGTTGTTTGCACCAAAATATTCATGACAACATTCTCAGTAAATTACACTGTGCTTTGGGCATTTAAGATGAGCCTAGAAACATATTCTCAACACGAGGTTTTCACGAGTGCAGGGGGGAAATTGTGTGACTTTTGCTGCAAGAAATAGTATATACATGAAAAGTCTGCCCAATCAAGTGCTAGTATAAGAATTTCCAGCTGCTTGGCCTATTATGATGATTTATATTGCTAAACTAGGAAAATCACTGATGCATTCCATTCACTGTTCAAACTATGTGAAAGAATTATGAGGACAATATTGAATTTCTGCAGGTAGATATGTCAGCTTCTTGCTGTTGGTGCAAACTTTCGAAGCCTAAATTAAGCTAAACAGGGACGCAGGAGTGTGAGTGATAATTTTAAGAGGATTCATGAATGGCATTCAGGAAATCTCACACAATGTGAATTGACATTTCACTGTTCAGGAAGGACAGAGAACGTAATGGATTGTCAAGAAAGGCCATGCATATTCAGCACATAAGTATAACATTGTGGGATAGAAGAGCAGTTTTATCAAATATTGGCAGACCATGTGCTCGTGAAGATGAGAATGCCTCTATATCAATATTTTAAACAAACAGTTTGCAAACAAGCGAAGTAATTACACCAGGTAGATTGATGACTTGGGAAGAAAGGGAAAGAGCTTTGTAGGAAATTCCTATTTGGAGAGTGTTGCCGTCCTTATACACACTTGCAGACGTGAGCTAAGTCCTGCTCACTTAGTGTGTCCTTGGAGGCACAATGACTAGGTTCAAAGCCCACGCTGTCACTTTGGCTTGAACCTCTTCCTTCTAGGCTTACTCCTAGGGAAGCCAAGGGGGGTATACCCTAGTTACTATATATGATTAAATTTATGTTCTAGGAGTTGGTTTTAATTAGTTACAAGGTTGGGGGGATAGACTAACCTGTGATGCAAAGGCAACAAATGCAAGATGCAAGATTTACTTATGTCAAGCAAGCCCTTTCCTAAGTCAACTAAGACTAGTGTCTAAGGTTAGGCAAAGGGGTCAACCAATGTTTGAGGAGGGTTGATTACAAAACGATTACAAAGATTACAAAAGTACAATTATCCCACAACAAAATTAGATACAAGTACTTACAAAAATGAATGAAAGATGTTACAACAATTATGAACAAGAGATATAAGATACACAAGATACAAAGGAAACAAATTAACCAAGTGCTTTAATGTGTAGGAATTCAAAGATATTCAAAACATAAAGATCATCCACATCAAGCCAAGCATGCCCCAATAGCACTTACTCTATTGGACTGCTTATCATTGGCAACCACAACACTCAAGATCCAACAAGAAGATGCCTCCAAATGGGATGCGCTATCTCTTGAGGGATCACACCATAAAGAGCTTTAACCAAATGAAAAGAAAATCTTTAAAGGGACAAATGCTCCACAAAATAAAGTTGACACTTAGATAGTTAATCCACAAAGAAATAAAAGATAAACTTGCATGTAAAATTAAAAGAGATATGTGCTTGCAAGTAATGTTTTAACGACCATAAGATGTACCAATGAAAGTGATGCCTAAAACACTAAGTGGATTAAAAGTTGCTTAAAGATTATTAAAGATTTAATTACCTCTAGCTAAGTGTCAAACCAAAATCCTCTTCCCCCAATTACCAAATGGCTGTTGGATGCTCAAGAAGTGAGGCAACGAGGCCTACCCTAGCTTCACAGGTCAACCCTAAAGATCCGAACACTCCCAGAAAGCACGCCGCGCGCCGTGAGACCGTCCCTAGCCTAACACCTTTCGTTGCCTTCCTCAAACCCCATTTTAGATGGCGAAGATGGAGAATTTAGGTGTCCTATTAAGTCTAAAATGTTATTACCCCTATGGACTAAGTATTTTAGGTTGTTTATGAGTGTTTAAGTGACTTTTACTTGTCCAAAAACTGTGAAATGTGCCCAAAACCGAAACTTTAATCAGCCATGAAAGTGTTCTTAAACCATGAGATTATACCATTGAAACATGTAAGAAACTTGAAAGAAAAGTTGAATTGAAATGTTGTCCTTACACCATGTGATTATAGCATTAAAACATGTAAGAAACTTGAAAGAAATGAATGCTATGAAATGACAAGAACAACTTACCAATAAAAGAGAAGATTACTTTAACCCATCATCACTTAACCATGTGTGTTATTGCATTAAGAAAATATGCTAAGAAATGAAAGGTACTTGCTGAAATGAGATTGCTCCGACACCACATACATTCCCCAAGATACTTGCAACTTGAAATGAAAGTAAAAACTTGAAAAGATAAGATGTTGCAAATTAAAGAGATTACTTTAAAACATCATTATTCAGCCATATGTATGTCTTTCATTTAAGAGATGTGCTATGAAATAAAACTTAAAGAAACTTAAAGCATGCACATAAATTATGCCTCAAGGGCTTAAGCTAAGATCTAGTATGTGGATGTGAGATCCACTTCTAGAAAATTTTAACCATATGAGCATAAGCAAATCATCAACACATAACTAATCTAGCCATACTATATTGGGGGTTGGCTTAGCCAACTACTCATCCAAAGTGTAGGCAACCATGAGATATAACTTGAAAATGAAAAACAAAACACAAACCACTCACAATGGCACAAGGTGGAGGCAAGTCTACCTTTGTTGTGCCAAAGAGGGTTGAAAAATAAAAGAGCAAACTATTACTAACACAAGACTAGCCACACAACCTTGCCCTAGTGACAAGTGGGGCAAAAGAATAACAAATTGCTAAAAATAAAACTATGCCCTAGCCTAACGATTTTGGGGGGTTGGCCGAGCCAATCTCTCACCCAAGATGTAGGAAAAAATAACTTACAACAAATGAAACTAGATACAAGAGAATGCAAGCCTCAAAGGAACTTTTCGGGGGCTTGCTACAATGCTAGAAAGATGTAGGAGAAAGATGAAATTTGTTACCCACTCAAAGGTGATGTCTTTGATGTGTTGTGTGACCGAATGTGGGTAGCATAACCCCTTGTACCTGGTAAGAACCTGCAAAAACCAACAAGCTATTGCTTGCTGGAAATGTTGTACAACACAAGAAAAGTTAAGAAAAATTTATGTTTTTAGGCAGAAATTTTTCACATAAAATATTCAAGTGAAAATTGATTTTTTACGACCTATCTATGATGGTTAGCAAACTGAAATAATGGAATGAAATGAACAGAAAATCACATTAGCAAAGAGATGGAGTTTACGTAGGCCTTGAGGGTAGACTCCTCCTTGAGGCTATCCCAACAACACCCAAGAGGTAAACCTGCAAACTTGAAACAAAACGTGAGGTACAAGAATAGATAATATGGTTGAATGAGCCAACAAACTAAACTACTTTACATCACTAGCCACCTAACATATTTAGATCAACCAGTGATACTATTGTTTAACCTACCCAAGTAAACTATTTTACTCAAGAAATCTACTCAATACAACACAAGATGCAAAAGCTACAACATCACCTCATGTACAAGAAGAAACAAGATTACTCTTTGTTGCTTCAAATCCTCCAAAGCTTCTCTATTAATCCAAAAGGAGAGTCTTGTAACAACAAGTTGCTCCAACACTCTCAAGAACAAATGGGTGGATGCAAAATGAACAAGAGAAAGAGATGGGGCGAAAATCCAGTAGCATAACACTAGCTCAAGATATGGTGAATAAATGAGTGAGGGAGGGGTTGTATTTATACCCAAAGAAGCAAAACGACCCCTCCTAGATCAAAGCCAAGTGTCACATCCAAGCCACAAGAGGGAATCCCAAGCAGAGGGGCGCACCATCTAGGGTTTTGGCAAGGAGATGAGGTGGATGGGTGAGTTGGAGTGTGGGACCAAGCAAATGGGTGAGGTGGTAGGCTAGGAAGGGCGCACTACTAAAGGGAGGGGCCAACAACTCAATCAAAGCATATTTCAAAGGTTTCCACATGAGGGGGGGGGGTGCAAATCCCCCTAGGGGGCATGAGGGTATGAGCAAATGAGTGGGTAAGGGGGTGTGTAAAGGTTAGGAGGTGGGTTGGGTAGGTTAGGAATCATCTCTCTTGCCTTTATTCATCTTAACATTACCCAATTATTTCAAAATTACAAAAATGACAATTTAACAATGTCATGACTTAGCAATTAAAATTGTTGTTTTGACTGACTGAGACTCCTGGTGGACAAACACCTAGCAAAAGTTGTCCGAATGAGTTGAAACTTGGTCCAAGGGTGTAGGGGGTGTCTTTCCATTTCTTTTGAGCACAAATACCCCTAGCAAAAACCCAAGGACCTAGTTTTTACAATATTTGCTCAAAAACATTTAATTAATTAAATAATTAAACTTCCATCCTTAGGAAAATTTAATTTAATTTAATTAATTAAAAAAAACCTATCTAGACTCTATGGAATTCCGCGAAACTTTCTAAGATGTCATACATGGTCATTTACATCATTCCTAAACACTAGCTACTAGAAGACCACTCCATTAGAACGCCCTTCACCACTTCGGAGGAAGTATTGCTGGTGTGAGGGAAAAACTCAAGGGAAATTAATACGGCTGAAAAGCCCAATTAATAACCTGAGGATAAAAAATCCTCGGTGAAAGAAACTCCCCTAATGAAGAAATCCCAAGGTAACTGACCTAACTATGATCCATGCAGACCTATTACATTATTAACCCACGCAGGGGTGCGGAAATTCCGTTTACAAAAATGTGTGCTGGAGGCATAAATTGCCTAGTAGAACCAAACTGTCTTCGACATATTCGCATCTGATGATGCATCTCTTCATGGCACATGGAGTTGACCCCCTAGTTGAATAGGTGGTCAACAGAGAGTTGTATCAAATCAGAGTAAAATAAACAGAAGGTGACAACTGGGAATGTTGAAGAAAATGAGTCCAATGCAAGAACAATTTAGTCAACAAAAACTAAGGATGAAATACAAGAAATTTTAGCTATGACTCATGAGGACTGCTAGATCAAGTATATCTGGACTTTGGAGTCTTGTTGTAGAGAGTTATCAAATGTACAAGTAGGGATGAGAAAATAAGAGATTGGAGGTATTGCAATCTAATCTAAAATAGCCCATCAGGTAGGAACAAGGCACCATGCAGAAGAAAACTCACAGAAGGCTTAGCATGTAATATGTAGAAGCAAGAACAAAATACTAATAAGATAACTTACATGAAAAAAGAGGTTGTGAGGCTAACTAATATTCATTTACAGAGTAAAATAAGATAAGATAATTTTATTAATGTCCAACAAATGATTGCAATAGTAGGTCAATGGGACATAGAAGTAGAACTGGTGTAAGTAAATAGTGGGAGTGAAAAAGTAACTTCTAACTCTAATCTACCAAAAAGCATAAAGCCCAGAAGTTATACCATAGTACTAAAAAATAATACAGATATAGAGAAAAACACATGTTGAACACAAAATGCAGATATTAAGTTGCATCATAGCTAGAAGCAGGATGAGAGGGGGAAGTGTTGATGTTTTATGATTCTCAGCTCCTCGTAGTTATTTCCTTATGATTAATAACAAGATACACTTTCATACAATAGTTATCATAGAATAACTATACACTGAAAATCTCAACTATAATACTGCAGCAGAAATGACAAGATCTAGAAATATTAACCATACACAGTAAACACAAGAACACAAGAGTTTATCATGGGAAACACAACCTTGGGAGAAAACCCAACAACCTTTCTATAGAAGAATTCATTCCAAGATAGTACCAGTACATCACCATCAATATCCAAAATACCATACAGAGAAGATCCTCCCAAAGGCTAGCATCACCAAGACCTAACACCTCAATAAGATGACCAAGAGAAACCAAGAATATGCTTCGCAAGTGTGGTGCACTCATCAAGATACCAGAAACCTAGAAACAATGAAATAACCAAAACTGCAATTGCAACTGCCTTGTGCGCACTGCAGAAGGAGTTGTCTGACTATCCAAATGAAATGATCCAGTCCGGTATTTATACTAATCTGGGCACTATTATCCCCTAGCCTAGGGATAAATAAAGAGATTATGTCTTGAGGCCCACAGGTCCTAGACATGGAGTACCAAGACCCAGATCGACTTGAGCATGGCCCTGGAGGGCCCATCCTTTCATTCTTCAGCGCCTCCACTTTGTCAGCAGCAACAACATCCATCACATCGGCCTAGTCCTGCAGCAGAAATGGGTCTTGCTCCATGAGGTAATGAGTCCGGGCATCATGGTATGTGTGTCACTCTAATCCTCAAAACCTTTGAATATATGCATTTAATTCGTTTTTGCTTCTAACGTGTGCTTGGACCTTATACTTTTCCACTTGACCACACCTGGGGGGAACGACAGGATGCCCTAGTAAGCTGGTACCCATAGGGTTTGAGTTGCCACTTAGGGGATTCATGAAAGGCCATCATCTGCTCCCACCATACTTACCACTTTTCATCTTTTTCCCGCTCATCCATCCCATTACACTGGTCCGAGCATTGGGTTGGCCAAATATCTAAGGGTTGTACCTTACCTTGTGGGAAGATGGGGCTAAAGGCCCAGAGGGTAAAAGTAGCTGGAAAAAGATAAAAGCCTAAGGAAAGAAACCTTAAGATGCTTTGCCCAAGGATCCCCGAGAAAGCAATAAAAAGCTTCTCAACAAGAAACAAAGGGGCCTGTTATCCCCCACTTTTAGGGATAACTAGGAGATCATGTCTCGAGGCCCACAGGTCCTAGACATGGAGTACCGAGAGCCAGATCGACTTGAGCATGGCCCTGGAGGGCCCATATTTTCTCCCTTTCAGCGCCTCCACTTTGTGAGCAACAACAACATCCATCACCTTCGGCTTGGTCCTGTATCAGAGATGGTTCTTGCTCCACGAGGTAATGAGTCCGGGTATCATGGTATGTGTCACTTTGATCCTCAAAACCTTTGGATATGTGCATTTAATTCCTTTTGTTTCTAACAAATGCTTGGATCTTATACTTGTCCACTTGACCATGTCTGGGGGAAATGACAGGATGCCCTAGTAAGCATGTGTCCATAGGTTTTGAGTTGCCATTGGGGGGATTTCTGAATAATTCATTGTCTGCTCCCGTCATATTACCACTTTTCCATCTTGCTTCTTGCTCAGCCATCCCATTACATTTGTTTGGGCATTGGGTTGGCCAATCATTTAAGGGTTGCACCTTGCCTTGTGGGAAGAAGGGGCTAAAGGCCCAGAAGGTAAAAGCAAGCTGGCAAAAGATAAAAGCCTAAAAAATAAAACCTCGAGAAAGCAGTAAAAAGCTTCTTAGCAAGAAACAGGAGGGACCCATAAAAATAATAAAACAAGACCTAGTTAGAGGATAGGGGGTCTCATCACGAGCCAAGCTATTAGGTCCATGGGTACCTAGTAGTATGACACTACTAGCAGCTGTTTACCACGCCAGGGTAGTGGCTCTTGGTTGCATTGCCAAGAGAAAGGGGGTCTCATCACGAGCCAGCGTTCTCATTTATGTGAAAGTACTTGTGGGTAACACTGCCACCACTGGTCACCACGCCAGGGCAGTGTCCCCGGATTATCTTCTTAAAGAAAAAGAAATAAAGAATAAAGAATAAAAGGCATGAATGGGCTTGGAAACATTTGCATCCAGGACAGGCGCAACTCGCTTTCTACAAAGGCACCCACAGGTAAGACCTGCATTTCCCTGCTTTCACTGCACCCTTTGTCAGGACATCCCTATTCACCTCCCCCATTTACATGACTTGGATTCAATCTCTTCTGGAAACATCCCTCTTCCAGTGGACACTAGCCCAATAGGACGTCCTGTCACCTCCTCCAAACTTCTATTGCATATTTGTATAATGTCTTTGAGCACTTGACTGGGGTAAAAGGGGTTTTATGCACATGTTTAATAATATTGATGATGAGTTGTGATTGACATTTCTATGATCCCTGTGACTTATGAGCCCATGGAGGGCGTAGATGTTGATGTGCAGGATCATGCCCAACGGACAGGTACCACATTGGACAGGTACACATTAGGAGATGATTAGTTCGGACCTCCATGGGGCTGAAGAGCCCACCAGATGGATGCTGAGACCCCAGCAGGGGGCAAAGACAGGACAAAGGGGTTTGCACCGGAGAAGAGGAGGATGTTCCACAAAGGCACCCTGGCAGATCCTTACCTAGGGGGGTTGTGCCCTTTTCATTGGAACGTTGGCCTTGGAAGGCCCAGGACATCACCCAGGAGGCTCATGACGTCATCCAACTTCATGGACATTTTGGGAGATAGTCATGGAAGTTTGGCACGTGTGGCAGGTTGGAGAAGCCCAAGGAGGGCTAACGTTTTGCTCCAGGAGGCTGCATTTTCCCTAGAAAGGGCTCACGTCACCCTAGAAGGGGCATGACATCTTGCTTTTGCTTGATTAGGGTTTCATTTATGACAATTTAATGTAAAATAGTATTATTGTGTATTTTGGCCTTGTCGTTTGATGACCTAAAATTTAATTAAGGTCATTGGAATTGTATATATTGAGGGTTTTCACTCTCATTTTTTCATCATCTAGGGCTCACTCATTAGTGAGGTCTGAAATTTGCGCCCTATTCTAGGGTTTTGGCTGAAATTTTGAGGCGCACTTGTTGAAGGAGACTATTTTTGGATTATTTTGGCATTTCTTCTTGGTGGAAGGTTTACAACTAGGGTTTGGCTACTTGAATGAATGGTTTATGTAAGTGAATTTATGCAACACTTCTTGATTGAATGGTTATAGTATTATTTACTTGCATTTGTTATTATAATTTGTTGCATTAAAACCCTAGGTGACAAGCACATGCTAAGGTCCTTGTCTCATGTCCCTACCAAGTTAAGAGCTATTTTGATTTGTTGAAGTAAGATAGATCCTTGCCATAGCAACACTCTATCTCTACTCTTCTAGCTAGCCGTTTTTTTTTTCTTGTCATTGATCTAAGGAGGAAAACACATCAAGGCCTAGGGTTTCTACACCTTGATGAGTCGTTTTCCACTAGGGTTTGTTTGATGAAGCCTTGCCTTAGCAACACTTCACCTTCTAACTCTCTTGTCTTTAGCCCTATAACTTCTTGCTTAAGCTAGCCGATTTCATCTTGCCAATAAGCTAAAGAAGGAGGAGAAAGCACTAAGGCCTAGGGTTTCTACACCTTAGTGAGCCTTTCTCCCCTAGGGTTTCATTGTTGAGGCCTTGCTTTAGCAACACCTCAACATTTAACCCTCTTGTCTTTGGTCTTTTCATTATAATTTAGTCCTTCAACCTTTGCAGCCTCTTTTGACTCCATATGCCCTAGTAAGGCACTAATCTAAGACCTCCAGTATTGAGTACCTTGATCA
The DNA here is from genome assembly GCA_010110895.2 of Picea sitchensis. Classification (NCBI taxonomy): domain Eukaryota; kingdom Viridiplantae; phylum Streptophyta; class Pinopsida; order Pinales; family Pinaceae; genus Picea; species Picea sitchensis. The sequence goes on from SNQJ01S0033879.1 coordinate 27,128, forward strand.
CAAACAATTTCTAAACATTCTTGAACAACCTCTAACTATTACTAACCCTAGCCTAGACTAATCTTACTAACCCTATTGTTGTCGTCACCTTTTATGCTACAAACACCTCTATGGAGCATTCGTTTTACCTTTAAAGCAATTGAATGATTGGTTAAGGCATTGTTTCTAAAAGTGTTGATATTGTTACATTGATTGCCACTCATCATCAGATTTTTCTTTGGCATTTATTGTGAAGTGATATTATAATCATTGCTATTGTATAAACATTGATTTACCTCATCAATATTATTGCTCAATTGCTTATTATCAGAAAGTCATTGATTATATGAAGTACTAACCAACAAGTAAGCTTGCACATGTATAGTTTCTCTGTTGCTTTGTCTCGGGTAGGTACACTTCTGGTTACTCTTATCTTTATTGGCTATTAAGCCGTACTTTCTGATCGGTGGTGACTTGTGAGGGGGAATAATATTACTTAGCCGTAAGCCTTTGCCTTCTCAAAACCCCAGGTCACCGGGGACGTCTCCCCTGGGCCTTACCTCCCTAAACAGAAAGAGCCTTCCCATTGAGGTGACAGTGGTGGGATTGGTTCAGTTACGCCAGTTTGACCTCCTTTCGTCTGTCTATTATCTTAACTACAAACCGTGCGATAACATTTTATTGCCGTTGCCGGGGAACACTGAGTCAATTCTCCTCAAGATGACACTTTTTGGTAAGCCTTGCCTCAAAAGTCTTTATCTTACAAGCTTACCTGGTGACTCCACTTAGGGTGTTTTCCCTTATCCTTTGATAATTTCAAGCAAATTATCTAGCGACTCCACTAACCTTTTCCCAGGTGCCACCTTACTCTCAACTCTGTGATATTTCCAAGTTATGGGATCATGGCGTCCTAGGAACAACTGTATCCAACTATTGATTTCACTTTAACCTTAAAGAGTGACACTTTAACATTTACCTTCTCAAACCCCTAGGTCATCGGAGATGTCTCCCCTGGGCTATCAACCCTAAATAGAAAGAGGTATCCCATTAAGGTGACAGTGATAGGATAACCTCCTGTTACGCCAATTTGCCTTCCCTTAGCCTTTTCCTTTGGAACAAATACAAATTACGCGATAACAAAGACCTTTTCCTTAAGTTTCACTTTCTAATTGGTCACTAGGAGTTGTAACTTAAAGTCCATGTGGTACACATGAGACTAGGCACTCCCCCTTTTGACATGTATTGAAGTGAAATACTAGCCTATTAATACTTAAATGTTATAATTTTCCATTGAGGCCTAATTCCCTAAGTTTTATTCCTAAATTCACTAGGGAAAATAACATTATGTCCATGGGGTACACAACTTAAGTTATTACTTCCCCCTTTGGCACATACGTTGAGGAAAAAACACATGAGAAAAAGACAAATCACCCTAGCCTCATAATATCCTTGTTCACATGTGATAACCTTTTCATGATACATCTTTATCTTTTAACCCAAGTTTTGAGGATTTATTTGGTCTTCATGTTTGACTAGGAGCTTCTTATCCATGCACCCTAGGGTTTTAGCCTTTCACCTCATCCATCCAACTCATCTACCTTATCCACTCATGCACACATCCCTAGGTGGTGTGCTCCACTATGAAGACTTATCCACTTCTTTCATAACCTTGTTCACACCTTGCACACATGTGAAGTGACTAGTGATGGTTTGACTTCGTCAAAGGGCACCCATTTGCACAATTTTCAAGGAGATAAGATGAATTTGATGAAGACCCATTTGTACAAGTGTCAAGGGAATCCCTTCTAGGGTGAGAGCTTGAAGGTTGACTTAGTCAAAGTGGACACTGTTATCCCCCACTTTTAAGGATAACTAGGAGATCATGTCTTGAGGCCCACAGGTCCTAGACATGGAGTACCGAGAGCAGGATTGACTTTAGCATGGCCCTGGAGGGCCCACCTTTTCTTTCTTCCAACATCTTTATCTTGTCAGCAACAACAACATCCATCACCATTGGCTTGGTCCTGTGTCAGAGATGGTTCTTGCTCCATGAGGTAATTAGTCCGGGTATCATGGTATGTGTCACTTTTATCATCAAAACCCTTGAATATGTGCATCTGATTCCTTTTATTTCTAATGACTACTTGGATCTTACGCTTGCCCACTTGACCATGTCTGGGGGGGTTGACAGGATGCCCTAGTAAGCCTGTGTCTGTAGGTTTTGGTTTGCCACTGGGGGGGCATTGCTAAAAATCCATCGTCCGCTCCCTTCATAGCACCACTTTTTCATCTTGCTTCCTGCTCACTTATCCCATTCCACTTGTCCGAGCACTGGGTTGACCTATTTTCAGGACTGCACCTTATCTCGTGGGAAGAAGGGGCTAAAGGCCCAGAAGGTAAAAGCAAGCTGGTAAAAGATAAAAGCCTAAGAATAAAACCTCGATATGCTTCGCCCAACGATCCCAGAGAAAGCAATAAAAGGCTTCTCAACAAGAAACAAGAGGGACCCGGAAAAGTAATAAAACAAGACCTAACCAGAGGATAGGGGGTCTCATCACGAGCCAACCTATTAGGTCCATGGGTACCTAGCAGTATGAGATTGCCACCAGCTGGTTACCACGCTAGGGCAGTGACTCTTGGTCCCATGGCCAAGGGAAAGGGGGTCTCATCACGAGCCAACCTTCTCATTTTTGTGAAAGTACTTGTGGGTAACGCTGTCACCACTGGTCACCACGCCAGGGCAGTGTCTCCTGATTAGCTCTTGAACAAAAAAAAAGAAATAAAGAATAAAAGGCAAGAATGGGCTTGGAAAAAATGCATCCAGGATAGGTACAACTCGTCTTCTACAAAGGCACCCACAGATAAAATTTTTGCATCCTTGGCCCTCATTGCACCCACCTGCTTGGACATCCCCTGACCACATCACCCATTTACATGGCTTGGATGAGGTCTCTTCCGGGAACTTTCCTTTTCTAGTGGACATTAGCCCAATAGGACGCCTTGTCTTTTTCTCCAAACTTGTATTGCAGGCTTGTGTAATGTCTTTGAGCTTTTAACTGATGTATTAGGGATTTTATGCACATGTTTAATAATATTGATGATGAGATGTGATTGACATTTCTATGATCCCTGTGACTGATGAGCCCATGGAGGGCGTAGCTGTTGATGTGCAGGATCATGCCCGACGGACAGGTACCATTTTGGACTGGTACACATGGGGAGACGATCAGTTCGGACCTCCATGGGGCTGAAGAGCCCATTAGATAGATGTTGAGACCCCATCGAGGGGCAGAGACAAGACAACGATGGATCGGGGGTTTTGCACCAGAGAAGAGGAGGACGTTCCACCAGAGGCACCCTGGTAGAGCTTGACCTAGGGGGATTGGCCCTTTTCTAGTGGGACGTTGGCCTTGGAAGGCCTAGGACATCACCCATGATGACCATGACATCATCCATCCTTATGGACGTCTTGGGAGGCAGACTGGGCAGTATTGGCACGTGTGGCAGGTTGGAGAAGCCCAAGAAGGGCTAATGTTTTGCTCCAGGATGATCCATTTTCCCTAGAAGGGGATAACGTCTCCCTTAGAGGGGCTTGACGTCTCATTTCATCTTAATTAGGGTTTTAATTTGACATTTTAATGTAAAAACAATATGATTTAGTGTTTTGGCCTTGTCAATCCTTTTCATGATCTAAAATGTAAATTTAGGTCATGGTACTGTATAAATGAAGGATTTTAATTTTTTACCTTCATTTTTTCATCATCTTTTACTCACTCATTAGTGAGGTCTGAAATTTGCGCCCTCTCTTGGGTTATTGGCTGAAATTGTGAGTCACACTTGTTGAAGGAAGACTTTCTTGGCATATTTTGGCATTTCTCTTGGTGGAAGGTGTTACAACTAGGGTTTGCTATGCTTTTCTTGGTGATATGTAAGTGAATTTCTGCAAAACTTCTTGATTGAATGGTTGTATTGTTATTTCTTGCATATGGTATTATAAATTTGCTGAATAAACCCTAGGTGACAAGTACACATCATTGGTCCTTGTCTCATGTCCCCTATTAAGAGATTTTTCAGCCATTGTTTGAAGCGGGGAGAGCCTAGCCGTAGCTACACTCTTCTTTTCTCTTCATTTTGCTAGCCGTTTCCTTTCCTGAGCTAAGAAGGAGAAGACGTCTCAAGGCCTAGTTCCCCTACACCTTGAGAGTCGTTTTTCCCCTAGGGTTTGCTGGTGAAGCCTTGTTGTAGCAACACGTTGCCTTCCAAACCCTCTTGTCTTGGTTTTATGCTATTTTCTCAGCTAGCCGTCATTGCCATTGAGTTAAGGAAGGAGGAGAGAGCACCGAGGCCTAGTTCCCCTACACCAAGGTGAGCCTCTCTCCCCTAGGGTTTTGATTTTGAGGCCTTGCTTTAGCAACACCTCAAAACTTCTCCTTCTAGTGCTTAGCCGTACTATTCTTTGATCCTTTAGCTCCTGCGTCCTTCACTTTTGACTCCATTAACCCTAAGGCATTGATCTAAAGACCTCTTGTTTTGAAGTGAACTTGATCACAACAGTTCTCAAAACCTTGAATCAAACCCTAGCTTAGGAACTAACCTAACTAACCTATTGCTGCCGTCATCTCTAGTTATAATATCATTGGTGCAGCTAACGTTTTCTTAATAAGCAATTGAATGGTGGATTGAATAAAGTGTTGATTTGTTACATTGAATGCCACATCGTTTTAACATTTATTGAAGAAGTGACATATTTATCATTGCTATTGACTTCATCAATATTTATTATCAAATTGCTTATATGTGTATCAGATAGTCATTGATTTATATGAAGTACTAACCAAGCAAGCAAGATTGCACATGCAGTTTCATTGTTGCTTTGTTCTCGGGCAGGGATACTTCTTGGTTATTACTTCCGGTTATCTTTTTGGGGCTATAAGCTGGACTTTCTGATCAGGTGGTGACTTGTGAGAGGGATTACTATCACTTTGCTCTGCTAAAGCCTTTGCCCTTCTCAAAACCTCAAGTTATCGGGGACGTCTCCCCTGGGCTTTACCTCCCTAAATAGAAAGAACCTTCCCATTGAGGTGACAGTGGGTGGGATTGGTTCCAGTTACGCTAGTTTGACTCTTTAAACTCTAGCCTTTTATCCTTGCTACAAACTGTGCGATAACAGACACAAATGCACAATTTTCAAGGGAACACTATTTCATGAAGGTATATTTCATTATTTCTTGGTCAGAGGACTTCTAGAAGATACACTCAAGCATTACACTTGGCACTGACATGCATTTCTAGAAAAGATCCCTCACAAATGAAGTTATACACTTGGTAAATTGCTCATCTATTTGGAAATTCTCCGAAGGAGTATTATTATTATCTGGAGGTGGTTATTTCTAGAAACGTACCCTCATCATGGAGTTTTACACTTGGCATTCATGCACACCAGTGGAAATTCTCCCTATCTATTTGACCAAGCCTTTTTATTATTATTTTAAAATATGAGGACAAATGGTACTCAAAAGTTGCCTTTGCATGAGCTAGAAGGAGGAGGATGACACATGGCATCACATTCATCTAGATGATTTTATTTAGTGTTTTCCATGGTATTTTGACCTAATTTGCCCACATAGGTAGTTGTTTTAAATATTTTTAATATTTTCCTTGGAGAGTCTCTTGAGGAAAATAATATTTTGTTGTAGAGGAGTTGAGCTAAAATCTATATAAGGATTTGCTCACTCCATTTGCATGATAGATTGGATTGGTGGAGAATAATGGGAAGAAGATTGTCTCACCTTTGCAAAGCTGTTGTGTAATCTTGTCTATTCTTTAATGTTTGTTCAAGGGTATAGTGAAAAAGGGTTTGATATTCAAAGTCTTCATTAAGGAAGGAGCTATTACAAAGCAAGCAATGCAAGTGAGGTATGAGTTGTGATAAATTTCATTTCTTTGTGAAGTTTTAGGCTAGATCTATTGTATTGGGGATGAATATCTTAAGGTTTTACTTCCTTACCGTAGGTTTGGTTTAAAATTTTAAGTTTGTAATACTTAGGTTAAGTTCTTTAAGCTTAGCCTCCCTGTGACTCTTGCATAGTTCAGATTTCTTAGTTTGATGCTCACCAAGCAATCTTCCAAGATGCATGGGGACTTCAAACATCAATGTTAAGAGGAAAAATACTTAAAGGTAGCTTAGACCCCATAGCCCAAGCAAGATAGGCACTGGTCTCCCATTCATTCATCACCCAAACCCATGTTTTACATTTATATCATTTTTCCATCTCAGTTGTGGCCAGGTTCTCTTTACTCCCACTCCTACTACACGAAGTGAGCCTAGTTAACCTATAGGGAAGCCCCCCTTGACTAGAAAATTTTTCTTGATTCTAAAGTGCAGAGGAGAGTTGGTGAGGTGACAGTGGCCAACCTCTCGAGTTCCACAAGGCTAGCACCTATCTTTGGCAATTTGAGCAAAGGTATTGGTTTGTGTGGTAACAAGTTGTAATGTCCTAGTCCAAGCATTGAAGTTGCCTAGAAGTGTGAAATCTCCAAGAAAAGATTACCGAGTAATGTCCAAATGAACATCTAGAAAAATATCCCATCTGAGTGTACAAAAAAGCTCGAAGAAATGGGGGGTAAGTAGTAGACTACAAATAAGTGCTACGAGAAGGGGTTGATCCTTTATGGAAACCACATTTATCTCCAATGTTCATCATAATCTACAACTGCCACTCTAATCCGAATGGTGTCATGGATGAGCCAAGCAACACCCTCTAAGCCCCAAATTCCACTTGCTCAACAGGCCTCTTGTTTGAAGGATGCCACCTAGTAATAACTAGTCACCTATGAGAGTCCTCTCTCCTAGCTCTCATGAGTCTCTTTGAGTAAAATAAGGTCTCTAGAAGCAAGTACATCCTCGAAAGTGCCAAGGGAAGACAATGGAGTCGTGGAATTCCAACAAGCAATGGAGATGGATGAAAGTTTCTCCCCCCCTTACCCCGACAGGGGTGTCATTTGGCTGACCAAGGTTTCCCCCAACTAGGAGGGGGAGAGTCTTGGATAATTGGTCTGATATCTCAATCCATTGCCCACTTTCCCTCCTTCCTAGCTATAGTTACATGTTCTCAAGCTTTCATGAATTACTTTGTCTGGAACCTTGTGAGATCTGGATCAAGAATTTTTTTGGGGGAAAGAGACACAACACACTTATTGGCTCGGAGGGTGCACAGACAATCATCCAGGGATCAGAACTGAATGATAAGTGTAGAATTTTCTGCATTCCATTCCCCTTCTAGGCCAACATCTTTCAAATCAAGAATTTCATGAGGAAAGATAGAATGGACTACATTGGATTGATAGGAGAAGGAAGACTGTGGACTCTAAGATTCAATTCTTTTGACTGCCTGAGCCTTTCCTCCTCGTTATTGGGTTGTACGACCTCCACAGCCAGGGGAGCTTTCTTCCCCTTCACAACTTGTATCCAAGATTGCTGTTGTTAGTACGCCCGTTTCTGCTGGTTTTGTGTTTCTTCCTGTTATTTTTTAAGTCTGATATTTCAGCTTGTATCAGGGTGGTGTCACCTGAAGAAGAGGCAAGTTAAGCATTTCTACCTAGCGTTTACTGCATCAGTGGATTACCAAAGTCTATATTAGTGGCCTCTTTTTATGTCTGTAACTGCATTTCATTCTGTAAAAATACTCTGTGATTGTGTGCACTGTACATCCACATTGTTATCATGCCGTGTATTGATGGCTTGTGTGCACAAGATTTTGCATGAAATATAGCAAATGTTGCATATTTCTACTTGGAAAATATTTTTCTAATTATATGGCTATGACAAGTAATTATACTTACCAATTAAAAACTTTTGTTGTTTATTAGGGTGACACTCTAGATTACCTTGGAATACCAGGATTGCATATTGCTGGAGCGCAAGGAATTTTAGTCATTGCAATTTGCCAGTTCCTTCTCATGGTATGTAATGTGTTCTGATTGGTGAATTGACAATTGCATTCCATGCAAAGAATGACTGGTTTACAGTTTGATTGTACTTTGGGACATCATAGATGCATTTGCCACAGTTTTAGCAGCATAAATATTGACAGCGAACTTAAAGGAAAAAATGGTGTATGTTGACTAGAGGCAGGACAAGTTTGAAGAACCTTAAACTGCTATCAGGTGTTTGTTGTAACTTGTTAGAGAGAGGTGCTGATTGGATTGGTGGATTGTATAAATAGGCTCATGAAAATACAATCTGGTGGCTACAGAAAATATGGTTAAGTTTTGTCAGCCTATTGACAAATGCATTGATTGAACCAATTAGAAAAATGTCAAGTCCTGACAAAAATGTTCAGAGAGGAGTTACTGTCTAGAAAGTGCTAACTTAAGATGGAATTTTAATTACAATATATTCTTTCAAATAAGAATACTCACATTGGTTGTTAATAGTTCTTGTTTGGTTTAATCATCTTCCAGGTATCTTAGGATTTTTCACACCAGCCCATCTAACTTCTTCTCAACCAGGGAATTCTTTATCTTTCATGTCAAATCTATTGACCAAAAACTACCTTTGTTATCATCCATGCTAAGGTATTGACCATCCTTTGTGCATAGAAGGTATTGAAGTAGGCATCTACCCAGCTCTTTATCATAAATATGGCGCTAAGATGATCTGTGACTGCAATAACAATTGGGGAGTAATGCAAAAATCCATCTAGAACTTGAAAGTGAACAAATATGTTGCCCAAACCAGTAACATAAATTATTCAAGTGATTAATTATTGTTTTACTTGGTAGAAAATCAGAGAAAGAGGTGTCCCCATGCCTCCCTCTTTCTCTTCACAAATATAATAAATACCTGTTATGTTCCTAGACTGAAGTTAAATTTCAGGACTGATGCGTTTCAAACTATGTTGCACGGGGACCCGTCCCCCCCAAAAAAACCCGCGTACCCGCCGTCCCCGCGTTCCGGGGACTTGGGGACCCTAAGGAAACTTACCCAAATTGTTGGGGACTCCATTGGGGACTCGGGAACTTGTTGGCCGTCCCCAAGACGTTCCGGACAGATTTCAGGGACGTTCCCAACAGATTTTGAGGATGTTCTAGGTAGATTTCAGGGATTTTTTTGGGCAGATTTTGGGGATATTCCGGGCATATATCTTCAGTCTTGAAAATCATGGAAATTGATGATTGGACAATAAGATCATTTTTCCCATCCATTATTTTTGTATTGCATTGCATCTAAATCTGTTGTAAAAGTTGTAGCTCAAAACATGGGTTTTGTATGATGGGTTTTGATTTGGGTTTTTGGTGATTTAAATATTGTATTTTCAGCAACAAGGTTACAAGAAGCAAAGTTTCCATGTCAAAAAAACAAGAAATCTAGGAAATGCAACTTTTCAAAGGGTTGATCCTTATGGTTATTGCTCTTGTTCTTCTCATTTTTTAGGTCATCTTAACTTTTACATATTGTACATGGGTTTCAGGAGTCATTCAATTATAGTGCTTCCACCATTACAACCTCAAGCATTGTGAAAACAATCAGATAGTAGTGACTCCGATTGGGTACTAAATGTTTGAATAAAGTCCTATTCAATCACCTTCTGTCGGAAATATGAATCTAATCTATTTATAGAACCAAAGTGTTTTATAGTGGTTTTCAACACAATTGTAAAAATCTGCAAAACTTATTGGTAAGGGAATGCCTTTTATGTTTTTAACATAATTGTCATTAACAAAAAATACAAGTAAGAAAAAGATGCTATAGAAACAATTCTCACTTAAGTTTCCTAAAGCTATTTGCATTTTGCTTTTGTCTAGTGTAATAATGAAATGTGGCTCTTTTTTAAGTATAGAACTTTTTTTGATGTGGCAAGTGTGAGGTTGTGCATATCTTGTGTATATTATAACTTGTTATGCTTACAAGATTGAAGCAACTACAAATGTTTATAATTGAATTTCAATATTTTTTAATATATATATATATATATATATATATATATATATATATATATATATATATATATATTATTGCCATTCCCAACCCACGGTTCCCTGAATATATATATATATATTATTGCCGTCCCCAACCCGCCGTCCCCTGAAAAATTTGGGGGTGCGCTCTAGCCGTCCCGGGGACACGTCCCCCCGTCCCCGCCGTTCCCCCGTCCCGAAAACCAATGCAACATAGGTTTCAAATGATTTTGTAATTGCCCTTGCCTGATGCCTCTTGATATGCCAAATAAGGTACTTTGCTTCAACTAATAAGGCCAAACTTTAATTGTATATGGGGGGAAATTAAAGAAGTCAGACTCGGTCTTTTGTTGTGTGAAGGACAGATGGACAGCACTTTGAAGTTTGGCGTGAAAAATGCAATGGCCACTAAGTCACAAGTTTGCATAAACAATCTGAATTGACATTAAGCCATATTTGCATCCCTGGAAGCTTGGGATTACATCCGCACTCCAACTAGGATCACAGAAGATCTCACAAGACATAAGCCCCATCAGACATCATTCTTCATGATTAGTACAATCATGATAGTTTGTATTTTTCTGAAAAAATGAATCTATTGATATGATCTGAAAATTACAAGAAATGAAACAACTCTGGCTGCACCTGGAGTGTTCCTCTTGATAAATGAGAGCTGGTTTGAAAAGATAGCCTTGTGAACAAAAAGACTTAGAATGTAGACAAAAGGTGCACAAAAAGGACTTCAGAATAGCCTCCTTAATCAGCGATTGTCTCACTAAACTTTTGTCTGCATGGATCTTCTATTTTCTTTTTCAGTTCTCCTTGTTTGCTATCTTCTACCATCTTCCCCTCATCAAATTTTTTTGGTATCTAGTGATGTCCTCTCATTTCTTGCTGTTAGTTTTTGGAGTAGCTCGGACATGTACTTCTGCATTGGCGGTGCCTAGCATGTGGAAGTGTCTGAGCGACACTCTCTAGAGTGGCTTTTATTTAATGACTCAAGTGACTTTTATAAAGTTGAGTGACTTAAGTGATTTAAGTCATCTCAACGAGAGATTAAGTCACGACTATTGATCTCATAAGGACAAGATCTAATCTTGGCCGTTGGAGATCTAGGGTTAGGGTTTTAGTCATTAGGAGATTATAAAAGCAGATCTAAGGAGAGTGAGCAGCACACAATAAGTGCATAGGAGCAAGAGGGAGTCTTTCTCATGTATTTGTATCTGAGTGGACAAGGCAGGGCTGAGGAAAGGGTGCAGGGGGCAGTGAGGGAGATAGCATCCAAGTGGGCTAGGCTATCAGTTGGAGCATTGTAATCGTCTGATGGGCCATTATCCCAGGACTGGAGCCCGGGATTTTATCTAATAAAATCAAACTCAAAATTGGTTTCGCTGAGGAAAGGGTGCAGGGGGTAGTGAGGGAGATAGAAGCCAAATGGGCTAGGCTATCAGCTGGAGCATTGTAATCGTTTGATGGGCCATTATCCCAGGATTGGAGCCCAGGATTTTATCTAATAAAATCAAACTCAAAATTGGTTTTCCCGCAAGGGTTTTTCCAGGGGTGTTTACCCAAATCTCGTGTGCAAATGTGTTTGGTTTCTGTTTTATGCTTCCGCTTATATTTTCGTTGAAAACCTAGTTTTGCTAATAATTAATAAATCAAGTTTATTTGGATTGTTAGTCATATGCTGGGTTTAACAGGAAATATCAACATGGTATTAGAGCCAAGAATCTAAGGTTCTGAAGAAGAAGCCAGATTTCCCAAGATTGATTTGTAGCAACGTAGATTGTACAGATCCCTATAGCAGCGTATGTACGTCACCGTACAACCATACGTTGTACGGGCTGTTGGATCGTGGGAGTTGGAGGCCCGCGTGAAGATAGGTGGTCAAGTAGTGGTGGATGGTAGCTTTCCATGAGCAGAAGAATTATGTTCTGCTAAGAAAGCAACTGCACAGATCCAGCAAAGACATCCCTTGAGTGAGAAGAGCTAGAGTCGGTGAAGTGGGTAGTCGTTGTTGTGAAGGTTGACTGCAACAACGCCGCCACCGAGGTGAAGGTCGTGGCTGCTAGGCATGTAGTCGACTAACGGCTGGAAGGAATCGGGCTGAATTTGTGTGTGCAACCAGCAAAAAAGTCGGTTGAGAGGAGACTCTCCCAGGGAGAAAGGAGAGATGGCATGGCTGGCACAACCGACAACAGGTGAACAGGTGAAGGTTGGGCAAAAGGAAGGAGTTGTGGGTCGGGCGTATAACAACCGTGCAACAGAGATAATACATGGGCGTGGGTAAAACAGGTCGGCCGTGGATGGCGCTGAGTGGAGGCAGAGGCAGTGTGGTCGGGGGGTCCGATCAGGAGTTGCAGGTGCCAAGGAATAGACCAGGCACATTTTGGAGCTGTCGGAACTGAAGTGGAACCGTCGACTGTTAGAAGAGACACTCGAGAGGTGAATGAACGTGCGAGATGGGCGTGGAGGTGACAGCAGTGTAAGCCACGCGGGAGGAGTTTTTCAACCGCCAGTAGCTACAGACGTCCACCAGCTTCCAGGCCAGCAGGGTCTCCCAACAGAGGTCCAACAGGGCATCTGGGAAGCCACCAGGCAGGTCTAGGTAGCATTAGGATGTGGGCAGACTGCCCAGAAATTGTGGGCGGCAACAAGACTAGGAAGCAGGTCCGGGAGACTAAATTTGAGTTGTTTTTCTGCAGGTTGTCGAGATGTCAGCGTCAGAATTGGAGTTTGGGGATGGACTGTGGACAGTGGCTCATCTCGCCATATGACGGGAATGAGGTCGATGTTCCTTAGTGTTTCAGAGAAAGACTTAGATTGTTATGTGAAGAGTGGGATGCATACCATGCATATAGTGAAGGGGGTTGGATGCATAAGATTCCATCTAGACTCAGGAGTTTCTTTGGAGGTGGCAAGAGAAAGGTTGTTGGGAGCGGGGAGCAGAAGCAGGAGTGGGAGTGACAATTTTCAAAAATTTCCGGGAGCGGAGTGTTTCGAGAACCTTTTTTATATAATACATAAAAAATATATATATATATTGATGCATATATATAAAAAAAGCACGCAGAATGGCGAATCAATTGCAAAAAACATGAAAACATAGATATAAGATCATTTAATTAATTGATTAGTGATGATGATTAAAGAATCAACCATTTAGTACACATATAACATCAATCATAAACATTTGTTATCAATAGATTGTAATAGACAACATCAACCACAAAATGAAATAGACTCTAGAGCATCATGTTCATTACCAAAGAGTTGTAAGATTCAGTCAATAGTTCAAATTTCAAAATTCAAACTTCAAAGGTAAATTGTCATATAATGTTCACAACTTCATTGTTTATGGAATAAGCCATAATAAGGAGTCAAGACAAAGTACTAAGTTCTGGAGACTACTTATAAAAACGAAAAAGAAAAATAGATCTAATATATATTAGCAAGTACTAAGTACTATGTTCTAAGTTTTCCTCTTTCCATGAGAAACTTCTAGTTTCTTTTCCCGTGCTCTTTGAGTTTGAAGAGGAGTGTTACCGTCCTTATACATACTTGCAAACGTGGGCTAAGTCCAACCCACTTAGTGTGTCCTTGGAGACAAAATGCCTAGGTTCAAAGCCCACTGTCACCTCGACTTGAACCTCTTCCGTCTAGGCTTACTCCTAGGGAAGCCAATGGGGGTAGACCCTAGTTACTATGTGAAGTTAAGAAGTTAATTTCTAGGAGTTGATTTTAGTTGATTAAAGGTTTGGGGGAATCTAGCCTATATGCAAAGCAACAATGAAAAGTGCAAGTCTTTCAATGCAAAAGAAGTCCTTTCCCTAAGTCTTCTAAGACTAGTGCCTAAGATTGGGCAAGGGGTCAACTAAGTTTAAGGGAGTTTCATTTTTAGAAAGTTTACAACAAAAGCAAACTAGATACAAGAGTTACAAAAGAAGCTAGATACAAATAAATGAAAGAACTAACTATCTACAAAGTTACAACTAAACTAAGTGATACAACAATAAAGACACAAGATATACAAATTATACAAGCAAAGCAACTAACCAAGCAATTAACTTGTAAAATGACTTGAATGTGCAGGTAAAAGAGATATGCTCAAAGGAAATACAATCACAACACATAAGCCAACTAACCCAAACAATAGTTCCTCCAAGGGATGCACAACTCAAGGGGAAGTCTTCAATGGCAAACACAAACACAACCACAAGCTCCAAGCAATGAAGAAGCCTCCAAAGGATGTGCAACTTCAAGGAAGGAGACCAATCACATAAAGATTAAATGTAACTCAATATTAAAGCATGAAAAAGAGGCCTCCAAGTGCTAAAGCGCAACTTCTAAACCACTTAGTCCAATCCAAAAATGCTTAAAGTATTTTGCATAAAAGATGAAAATTTAAAGTGCTTGCAAGAGTATACTAAAGCATGAACCACATAAGACGTACCCAAATAGATTGCCCAAGGTTGAGTGGATTGATTTTAGGATTAGTCAAGTTATTAAGTTAGAAGTGAATCCTAGACTAAGTGACAACCCAAGAACTCCCCCTGCTTGTACCAAAAGAGTTGTTGGGTGCTCAATAAGTGAGGCAAACAAGGCCACACCCTAGCTCCACAGGTCAACCCTAGAATAGAAGTACTCCACAGGGAGGACGCCAAGCACCGTGATATCGTCCCCGATCTAGCACCCCCCGCTTCTTTCCTTAAATTCTCTTTTTGATGGAAAAGTTGGGACAATAAAAGGTGACCTGTTAAATTAAGTTGATTTTAGGCCCTATGAGACTAAGGTAAATTGAGTTAGTTTAAGTTAGATTAGATTAAGTTAAGGTGATTGCAAATGTAGTGTTTGTGTAAGGTGTGCTTGCAAGATAAACAAAGTACTTGAAAGATGCACTTGAAAAGTAAAGTACTAGAAGTAAATTGCAAGAAATGAAATGTGCTTGAAAGTAAAATGCTCAAATTAAAGATAGCTTAGCAATGAATAATGGAAAGCAAGATGAGAAAATTAAACCATTATGCCTCCATGGGCCTTGTTATCGCACGGTTTGTAGGAAAGGTCTAAAGAGCTTGAGTCAGGGCTTGAAACCGGCGTAACAGGAGCTTCCCCACCCACTGTCACCTCGATGGGGGGCTCTTATGGAAAGGTCTAAAGAGCTTGAGTCGTGGCTTGAAACCCACAGAATGTGAGCTTCCCACCCATCAAGCCACCATGGGGCTCTTTCTATTTAGGAGTTCTAGTCCAAGGGAGACGTCCCATGGGTTAATGAAAGGCTTAAAGGGTAAAGGACCAAGTCAAAAGGTTCCCTTTCACAGATTGTTGCCCAAAATGAGATAGTCAAGAAAAGGTCTTCCACCGAAGATGCACTCGCTTATAGACAAGACACAACTAGAATATGTGCTTGGTAAAGGTTAGTACTTCATAATCAATGACTATCTTTTCATGTATATATGAGTTAAATAAATAGATATAATTATCGACGGTCAATGATTATCAAACAAAGACAAAATCACTTCTTCAATAAGTACATCAAGAGATAGGAGCATTCAATATTCACAATTGCTTGTATCATATCATTAATGCAATAAACGCGGTCAACCACATATTATCAATATGTCATTGGCCACCTATATAAATTCTCACGTGATGTCAAGCTTAAATATTAGGTCAAAGAGCTACTGAGTGGAACGTTTTAGCAAACAAGGTTACATATGCATTTAATGACTCAATGTCTATTACAATAGATGACAAACATCACAACGTTATGAGCATAAACAAGAAAGCTAAAGGATGTGACGTCACCTATACAAAAATTGTTGTCTGCAAGCATGTTAGCTAGCCAAGGATTGACGCTTTGACAAATTCAACCAAAGAAAAAGGTAATACAACTCCACCTGGCCACAAAGAGATAACAAGGCCGCGACCTCATCCAAGCAAATTTTAATTAAGGCCAAACGCTATCAGCTTAGGGCTAGTCTTAAAACTAGCTAGGTTACTAGAAGTTAGGGGTTGCAATTTAAAGATAGTTTGAAGAAGTTTAAGGCAACAGCCTAAACTAGCACACATGACACTTCTTAGATTAGATTTAGATCATTAAGCATGTGAAAGAAAGAAAACCATGAACTAATTCCAGCCTTACGATTTTGGGAGCTGGTACCACTCAAACACACCTCCAAGGTGTAGGAAAACAATGATGAAAGTAAAAACTTGAAAAGAAACTAAACTACACAACCTCAACAAGTGCACAAGGTGGAGGACAAAGCCTACCGATTTTGTGCACAAGTGGGTAAAAAAAACTTGAAAGGAAAACTTGAAGAAAGCTAGCTTCTCAACCTTGTCCTAATGACAAGTGGGGCAAACAAATCAAAATAAATTGCAGAAAATAAACGCTTACTTCCTAGTCTTACGGTTTTGGGGGTTGCCTTGGCCAAACACTCACCAAGATGTAGGCAAACAATTTAATAAAAAAATGCAAAAAATAAATTAAGAGAGAATTGCAAGCCTTTGGGACTCCTCGCTTGCTTACAATGATAAGAATGATGAAGAAGAAGGGGTATTATGTTACCCAACTATAGGAGGCGGTGTTGTCAGCCCTAATGCACACTTGCAGACGTGAGTTAAGTCCGGTTCACTTAGTGTGCTTTTGGAGACACAATGTCTAAGTTCTGCCCACACCGTCACCTTGACAAGAACTTCTTCCTGCCTAGGCTTACTCCTGGGGAAGCCAAGGGGGTTGTCCCTAGTTACTAAGTTAATTCTTAGTTAGGGGTTCTAGGAGTTAGTTTAAATTATTTACAAGGTTTGGAGGATTATAATCCTAAGATGCACAAGCAAAAAATGCAAGATGCAACAATAAGAATGAGAAGCAAGCCTTTTCATAGGGCAACTAAGACTAGTGCCCAAGGTTGGGCAATGGGCTCAAACTATGTAAGGGTGGTTCGCTACACATACTTTACAATTTAACCAAGTTAAACTACCCAAACCCCACAAGATTAGGGATTATACAAATGATTACAATAAATTTACAATAATATGAGATATACAATGAATACAAGATATACAAGAGAGATTATCAAGTCACACCCTAGGGCCAAGCATGCCCCAAGTGACACTTACTCCACTTGAACTGCCTCTTCACGGGCATCTAACCATAAAAGCACTCAAGGATCAAATAAGTGATGCTTCCCCTCATGGGATACTCAATCACTTATATTGATCCACACCACAACAATGATTGATTTAAAGATATTCAATGAAACATAAACCAATATATCACATCACCATAAAAGATAAAGCAGCTTTAGTTGCAAGTAAAAGATGTAACAATAAGTTTATCACAAATTGTGTTGTCCTATCAATACATCTACTTTCCCAACATACACAAGTGTGATCTATGCAACTCGCGGTTCTTCTTAAATATTTTTAGATTTCCCAACCCCCTAACTATGTGTGTGTCTCAACTTCAAGTTCTGCCAAATAACTGCCTAAGGCTCAAGATAACTGGGCTTTACTCCTGCTCTATTTCCATACTACTTCACCTCACACAAGAAGTAGCCAGAAAGGATCTCCCTGAATCTAAATCGCTGGACCATCCCCCCGCCACTTCCTTCTCTACTGTCCTTCTTACCCGCTTTAGATGGCAGAAATAGCTTATTGAAGACCCCTAAATGTTGCTAAGGTTTTAGGGACCCTGTAATTCTTAGGGTGTGTTGGGTTCGCTTTTTAGATGAGTTTTAAGCATCTTTTATTTTACTGATTTTAACTTAATGGCCGTGAGCAAAATGCTTAAAATGAATGCTTGAAATGAAAAGACTATATCACCATAAACATGTGAAGATAAAGCAATATTATAGCATGTGTTTAAACCATCAAATGTAACATCATGTAAGAATATTAAAGATATTACCATGAACCACAAAGCATGTAATGAAACTTGAAAACGAAAAGATAGAACTTTAAGCACCTAGAAGATTAAACCATGAACATGTAAGATGATATAGGTTACTGTAAATGAGTTAAGATGTGTATGGAGCTAGAAGAGAGATAACTATGAGCAAGAGAACTAAAACCATTCACATCTAAACCATAGCCACCATGAGATATATGTGTTTAAAGCATCTAAACTAGCAATCACATGAAAAATTAAACCATTAACCAATATGTATGATATGCTAACAACCAAGTAAAAGATTAAACCCTTAAGAGCATTAGATGTTTAAACCATAGGTGTGAGATTATCATATGTTAAGATACATGTTTTGAGAGCTTAAAGTGTTGGTAGATTTAGAGCATTTGCATATGTGTCTAAGCTATCAAAACATAAACAAGACTAGCATATATGTATGTAAGCCACTTATCTTTAAGCATATGTGTGTGACTAAATGTTGTGTTATGTGCAGCAAATAAACAAACCAAGGCCGTGAGCACAAGTGTGAGAAGGTCGTGGGTGAAGGTGTGAAGGAGCATGCAAACAACATCAACCAAGAAGGTAGGCCGTGAGCACTTGAGTGCTAGGTCGTGAGTTCCAACAGCCACTAGGCCGTGAGCAAGGAGGAAGGCCGTGGGCTCTAAGAGAGCCAGGCCGTGGGCTTTAAGCCTCTACCAAAATGGCTGGGCCGTGAGCAAGAGGGCTTAATAACTCCCAACCGTGGGCTTCAAGTGAGCCTCCAAAATAGACTTAACACTTGTTCAAAGCCACAACAAATTTATGCTAAGTGTGAAAGATATAAAGAGCTTTAAAGGGTATGAACTTAGCAAACTAAAATCATATACTTCATATGCATCTAAGATTGGCTAGATAGCTTAAAAGAAAGTAGATCTAAGACATGTAACAACATTCAAACCATCTAATCATAAAGCAATGGCATATAGGAGCAAGAGCATATGAGATCTAAGAATGAAATGACTTGTAAATGGAAAACTATCAAGGATATTATCAACTTATAAGCATTAGAAAAACCATCACAAGTTAATTCCATTAAGCCAATGGCGATATTGGGAGAGTCATCCCCAATATGGGTGCCGAGAAGGAACTACCATTACCAAGATAAACTCAAGACAGAAAGGGGGCTTTGAGTCCAAACACCTCGGGTGAACTCCATGCCTAACAATGCAATCCATGACAAGCCGCTGGCCTACCCTCGTCAAGATAGTTCTTGACAATGTTAGCAAGCATTGGGTTTATTTTACTTAAGAATGAAAGAATGAAAGAATAAACACCATTACAATGGTCAAGGTGGTGGCAAGCCTACCGATATTGACCAAGGAGGGTAGCTGATATAGATACAACAAAAGAATGACTAGCTCTAAACTATGCTACTTTTAGGGCCCAAACTACTTAGAAAACTTCAGAAATTTATGGAGAAGCAAGGTAGAAGAGGAGAGATGTTACCCAAGCTCAAGAAGAGCAAGCTTGAAGACCTCCTAGGTGTTGTATGCAACATATACCTTCAATATATGACGCTGTTCTAAAAATCAGCAAGCTAAAGCTTACTGGAAAAACGTCAAGAAAAACACCAAGAAAGTTATGGAAAATTTCTGTGCATGCAATGTAAAATTTCCAAAACAACAATAAAATGATAGATAAGATATATTTATGACCTTTCTAAAAGCTAAGATATGATTTAAAAGTATATGGAATGATTGCAGAAAAAGATATGACAAAAAAGAAAGAGATTTTGGAGTTTTTGAAAGCCCTCAAGGGAGGACTCCTCTCGAATCTTATCCCAAGTGAAGCCTTGAAATGACCTGCAAGAAAAGCTTAGTGCAAACATGTATATGCCATAGATAATTTTCTTAAGCAACACTAAGAAGAGATCACTACAATCCTAGGTTATTCAAGATAAATCACAAACTAGCAATGACAACATTCAACTAGCTTACCCAAGCAAAATACCCAAGATCTATTACCACAAACAAATCAACACAAGAGAGCAATATCACCTCATATGAATGGAGTGTAGAAGATAACTATGAACACACACCAATGATCCTCCAAAGCTTTTTTTCTTATTACCAAAAGTGAGAGAGCTGTTGTAGCCATTAGTTGCTACTAGACCTCCAAGAGCAATGAATTGATGGCAAAATGGCAAGAGCAAGAAGAGAGAATGATGAAAATTTCATGATAATAGTGTTAGCAAAAGATTGGTGAAGCAAAATGAGGGAGGGGTTCCTTTTATACCTTAGGAGGCAAAGAGGGTCTCTGATCAATGCCAAGTAAAGTTAGATTGGCATTAGTGAGCACAAATCAAGAGGGGCTCTTGAGCCAGGGTTTAGGCTTGGAAAGAGAGAAAACGAATTTATGAGGAGGCACAGAATGGCTAGCAAACTGCCTAAAGAAGACTAGGCAAATCCTTTTTAGGAGGGCCCAAATGCTAAAATTAGAAGTTAGTTAGGGTTTGGGTGTGTTGAAGTCAACATCCAACAAAGGGGGCGCACCAAAAGGAGAGAGAAAAGGCATGATTTGTTAGGATGAGTTGGGGAGTGGAAGGGTCACCAAAAGGGCGCCTAGGGCATGGGAAGGACAACCCATATGCCAAAAATAGCAAATGGGTTAGGGTTTAGGCATAGGAGCATCTCAACCAATGGGGCGCCAGAAGAGGAGGGGCGTGAGGGTTTTATGGAGTAGAGTTGAGTTAGAGAGGGGGCTAGGCTAGGTAAAGGGTTAGTCTATGGTTTTAGCATGTCTAGGGGAGACACTCCACACATGTGGAGTGCCTTGTTTAGCGTTTCGAGAAATTTATTTAGAAAAATAATAAGTGTTGGTCGAATTCCCCCTTAGGGCATGGAAAAAGATGGTCAAAAAGTCAATAAATAAAGTTGGAATTAAGTTGGGGAAAAAGGTTGGGATGGGTTTGCAGGTTAGAGGGTCTAACTTGCTCATTGCCACCTTAACATCCATTCACCAACTCAAAATTATAATGACTTTGTGGATATTTAATAATATCACCTTAGCAATTAAAATTGTTGTTATTGACTCTAACTCACTCTAAGTGGACTAAGACATAAAATTAGTCCCGGACTGAAATGAAATCCTGGCTGGGTGTAGGGGATGCTATTCCATTCATTTTGAGCACAAATACCCCTATCTTTCTCCCAAAGACGAAGTTTTTACAACATTAAGCTAAAAAATAATTAATTAATTAAATTAATTAAAAATTTAATTAATTAAAAAAAACTACTCTAGACTCGACGGAATTCCGCGAAACTTCAGACACTGCCTGGCATGGTCATTTACAATAATCCTAAGAGGCTACTTAATGAACGAGATCACCAGAGCGCCTTCCACCACTTTGGAGGAAGCCTGGGAGGGAAAAACTCAAGGGAGGTTAACCTGACTAGTTAGGCCACATTAACCACCTGAGAAAAAAAAACCCTCGATGAAAGGAACTCCCCTGATGTCAACATCCAAGGTACCTGACCTAACTATGATCCATGCAGACATTATTACATTATATACCCTCGCAGGGGTGCGGAAATCCCGTTTACAAAAATTTAAGTGCTGGTGTATAAAACACCCAGTAGAACCATCTCTGTCTCTGACATAGAATAATCTTCATGATAATGAGTTGACCTCTGTGCTAAACAGGCGGTCAACAGGAGGTTGTACTTGAGCTTTGTATGGCCCCAAATGGCCTCTTGGACATCTCCTTAGTCACTAACCTGCAAAAAACCAACAAACAAAAGCTTGCTGGAAATGGTGCAAAAGTGACAACATTGTTAAGAAAATTTCTGTTTTTTACACAGAAATTTTCTGCAGAAAATTACAGCAATGTATAATGATTATTGGACCTATTCTATGTGTTAGAATACCCAAAAAACTGAATGGAAATGACATAAATAAATGGCAGCAAAGTTCTAGAGGTGGAAATGGTTGGAAAATGGTATTTTCCAGATCTGAAAATACCTTCCCAACCCTAGAAAATGACCTGCAAAATGTTAGCAAGCTACAAGAAAGAGAGAGATATGAAACATATATGTTAAACCTACAAAATACTTTGCAAGAAAAAAAAGATACCCAATCTAGATTAGCAATAATACTATTGATAACCAACCCAAGCAAAAAGCTTTGTTTGGGATCTCTACTCTAACCAAATAGAATGCAATACAAAAATGAAACAAGTCACCTCTCAAATAATGGATGCACCAAGAAGACTCTCAAAGCATCATATCCTCCAAATCCTTTGTATTAATCAAGTAGGAGGTTGTTGCAAATACTTGCAACAAGCTCGTCTCCAAGAGATGTGAGAAAAAAATGGAAGAGAGAAAGATGGGAGAGTGAGGAGAAATTTGGGTAGAGTAACAGTAGCAAAAGAATTGGTGAAGGTTGAGGAGGGGAGGGGTTTCATTTATACTTGGGGAGCAAGAGTACCCCTCTTGGATCTCCTCCAAGTGTCATTCCATAAGCATTATTGAGAATCTCTAAGAGGGGGGCGCACTTTTAGGGTTAGGGTTTTGGTATGGCAAGATGGCATGAGTTGTTACTCATTTTCCAAGTCAAAGGGGGAGGTGAAGGGTCTAGGAGGGCGCACTAGGGGAGAGAGGGCCCACTTCCCTTTAATTTTTTCTTTTCTAAAGTTTACTCAAGGAGGGGGGCGCAACTTCCCTAGGGGGGATAACATCATGAAGTGGTGTCTAGGTAAGAGGGGGTTGTGAGGGTGAGAAAAGGGTTAGGATAGTCTAATCTAAGGTTTAGGCATCATCTCCCACCTTTTCTCTAACCATTTAGCTCAAAATTACAAAAATTGGCATTTTGACTATGTCAAGACTATCAATTAAATTGTTGTTTTGGACTGACTAAGACTCCTCATGGACAAACGCCTAGCAAAACTTGTCCAATTGAGCTGAAACTTGGTACAATGGTGTAGGGGGTCTTATTCCATTTCTTTTGAACATAAATACCCCTATCAAAAGCCCAAGGACCTAGTTTTTATATTTTTTTTATCAAAAATTAATTAAAATTACCAATACTTAGGCAATTTTAATAAATTAAAAAAAAACTATCTAGACTCGATGGAATTCCGCAAAACTTTAGGAAATGGCTTGCATGGTCATTTACAACATTCCTAGACACTAGCTACCAGAGGGCTAGACCATTAGAACGCCTTTCACCACTTTGGAGGAATTATTTGTGGGAGTGAAAAACTCAAGACAAATTAATAAGGCTGGTTAAGCCAAATTAATAACCTAAGGAAAAAAAACACTGTAATGTTCCCAAGCCATTCTGCTAGGAACATCATGGTTTGGGTGTATTTTTAAACTTTTACTGGTTGTGGCATTTCATCAAACACTTGGTTTACTGTTATCCTTTAGGTTGCGCTTAGGGTTATATTGATGGTTTATATGTGTGTTTGCAACAACAGATAAGAAGATAAACAACAAAACATACCTCAACCATATGCAAGACCAATAATGCAATAGACAATCCAACAATGATTCAGATCTTATCTTTATTCATAGTAATAAGAACTTGCTACAATGAAGTGAGGCCGATCTGGAATGCTCAACAGATAGCTCCAATAACACAATAGAAGCTGCTACAAAATGCTCCAATAGAAGACTACAAGCCTCCAAAGGTTGAATACTCAATGAAGACCAATGCAAGAATAGATCTGAGCCGTATGAAGTGCCAAACCCCCAAGCTGGAAGATGCCACGCCCTGCTGGAACACTGAATAGCCTCAACAATTTGGCCCTGCTGTCAAATATGTCCAAACCTTCCGATGAATATGCCAAACTGTAGATTGAGCAAATGCAAGAACAACCCAAGTGCTCAAATCTCCAAGATCCCTCTCAAACTCATGGATCTAGCCTCCCTCCAAGGAATGGTGCGCCCCCTTGGATGCTTGAAACCCTAGATAATTCGGCCTAGCTGAAGAAGCCTTCAAATGAGTCCAATGAAAATGCCAAACTGTAAATCGGGATGTGTAGAGTCCCCTCCTGAAATATCAAACCGAAATACCAAGGAATGCTCCTCCAAATGCTGAATCCTCAAGTGGAGCTGCACCCTCCTAAAAACTGTCAAACCCTACAATTTCGGCCCTAATGAAGGAGGCCTCCAAATGCCCTGAAATTCGCTAGAAAGGTAGATCAGGACACTGCAAGTCACTAGGTGAAGTCTCAGGGTCAGATCTGAAGTATAACCCCTCCAACTGAATAGATCTGAATCTAAAAAATGCCCTCCTTCTCTCCAATTCGCCCCAATGCTCTAGGAAATCATCCGGACCATAAAACTCTCTCAAGAGGCACTAGAGATCATTTTGTCAAATTTAGACTGTGCCTTTGCACTCCCTCTGAAAGCCCCTTTCTTGGTCAAATCGGTCAAGGGTGTACAAAGCTGTGAGATCCCCTTGACGAACCTCCTGTAATAACTGCAAATGCCAAGAAACCCCCTCAACTCTGTAAGTGTCTTAGGTGTGGGCCAGTCAAGTATCGCTTGGAATGATGTACTCCAAGGGGTACGTCATTGGAGTAAAAGGGGTACAGGTACACCAAGAGTGTCATTCCAAATTCACATTTGGACTCCTTGGCATACAAGGATCAGTCCTCCATGATGGTTAAAATCTGTTCCATATGCTGAAGATGTTCCTCCCAAGTCTTGCTATAGATCAACAAGTCATCAAAAAACACAAGAAGGTGCTTCCTCAACTGCTTGTTGAAGACGTGATTCATGCATGATTGAAATGTGGCTGGCGCATTGGTCAATCCAAATGGCATTGTTATCACACAGTTTGTAGTTAAGACAATAGACGAATGAAAGGAGGTCAACTGGCATAACTGAACCAATCCCACCACTGTCACCTCAATGGGAAGGTTCTTTCTATTTAGGGAGGTAAGGCCCAGGGGAGACGTCCCCAGTGACCTGGGGTTTTGAGAAGGCAAAAGGCTTAAAAGGGCTAAGTGATAATATTCCCCCTCATAAGTCACCACTTGATTAGAAAGTCTGGCTTAATAGCCAATAAAGATAAAAGATAACCGGAAGTAGTAACCAAGAAGTGTACGTGCCCGAGACAAAGCAACAAAGAAACTATACATGTGCAAGCTTACTTGTTGGTTAGTACTTCATATAATCAATGACTTTCTGATAATAAGCAATTGAGAAATAATATTGACGAAGTAAATCAATGTTTGTACAATAGCAATGATTACAATATCACTTCTCAATAAATGCTAATTAAACTTTGGCACAATGTAACAATATCAAAACTTTAGAAATAATGCCTTAACCAATCATTCAATTTCTTTAAAAGGTAAAACGAATGTTGCACGAAGGTGTTTATAGCATAGGAAGGTGACGATAGCAATAGGGTTAGTAAGATTAGTTTAGGCTAGGGTTAGTAAGAGTTAAAGTTTGTTCAAAGTTTAGTAGTTTGTTTGTGATCAAGTTATTGAATACAAGAGGTCCTAGACCAGTGCGCTACTAGGGTATATGGAGTCAAGAGGCTGCAAAGGATGAAGGACTAAATGATAATGAAAAGACCAAAGACAAGAGTGTTAAATGCTGAGGTGTTGCTAAAGCAAGGCCTCAACAATGAAACCCTAAGGGAGAAAGGCCCACTAAGGTGTAGAAACCCTAGGCCTTAGTGCTTTCTCCTCCTTCTTTAGCTTATTGGCAATATGAAATTTGCTAGCTTGAACAAGAGTTCATAGGGCTAAAGACAAGAGAGTTAGAAGGTGAAGTGTTGCTAAGGCAAGGCTTCATCAAACAAACCCTAGGGGAAAACGGCTCATCAAGGTGTAGAAACCCTAGGCCTTGATGTGTCTTCCTCCTTCTTAGCTCAATAACAAGGAAAAAACGGCTAGCTAGGAGGGTAGAGACAGAGTGTTGCTATGGAAAGGCTCTATCCTACTTCAGCAAATCAAAATAGCTCTTAACTTGGTAGGGACATGAGACAAGGACCTTAGCATGTGCTTGTCACCTAGGGTTTAATTAAGCAAATTATAATAACAAATGCAAGTAAACAATACTATAACCATTCAATTAAGAAGTGTTGCAGAAATTCACTTACATAAACCAAGAAATCATGTAGCAAAACCCTAGTTGTAAACCTTCCACCAAGAGAAATGCCAAGAAAATGTCTCCTTCAACAAGTGGGCCTCAAAATTTCAGCCAAAACCCTAGAATAGGGCTCAAATTTCAGACCTCACCAAGTGGTGAGTGAAAGATCATGAACAAAAAGAGAGTTTTTCTCTCTTACTTATTCAGTACAAATGACCTTAATTAAATTTTAGGTCATCAAAAGGCCGACAAGGCCAAAATACACAATAATACTGGTTTACATTAAAATGTTATAACCTAAACCCTAATCAAGCAAAAGAAAGATGTCATGCCCCTTCTAGGGTGACGTTATCCCTTTCTAGGGCAAATGCAGCCTCCTGGAGCAAAACATTAGCCCTCGTTGGGCTTCTTCAACCTGCCACACGTGCCAAACTGCCCTGTCTATCTGCCAAAACGTCCATGAAGCAAGGATGACGTCACGAACCTCTTGGGTGACGTCCCATGCCTTCCAAGGCCAACGTTCCAATGAAGAGGGCACAACCCCCCTAGGTACAGGTCTGCTCAGCTGCCTCTGGTGGATCCTTCTGCTCTTCCCTGGTGCAAACACTCTGCCCTGTCTCTGCCCCCTACTGGGGTCTCAGCATACATCGGGTGGGCTCTACAGCCACATGGAGGTCTGAACTAATCATCTCCCCATGTGTACCTGTCCAATGTGGTACCTGTCCGTCGGGCATGATCCTGCACATCAACAGATACGCCCTCCATGGGCTCATAAGTCACAGGGATCATAGCAATGTCAATCACATCTAATCATCAGTATTATTAAACATGTGCATAAAAATCCCTTTACCCCAGTCAAGTGCTCAAAGACATTATACAAGTCTGCAATGCAAGTTTGGAGGAAGTGACAGGGCGTCCTATTGGGCTAGTGTCCACTGGAAGAGGGATGTTTCCTGAAAGGATTAAATCCAAGTCATGTAAGTGGGTGAGGTGGATGGGGATGCCTGAGCAAAGGGTGTAGTGATAGCAGGGATGGCTTACTGGTGGGTGCCTCTGTAGAGGGTGAGCTGCACTTGTCATGGATGCAAATGTTTCCAAGCCCATTCATGCCTTTTATCTTATTCTTTTTCTTTCAAGAAGCTAGTCAGGGGACACTGCCCTGGCTTGGTGACCAGTGGTGGCAATGTTAGCCAAAAGCATTTCACGGAAATGAGAAGGCTGGCTCATGATGAGACGCCCTTTCTCTTGGCTATGCCACCAAGAGCCACTACCTTCGCTTGGTGACCAGATGCTGGTAGTGTCATACCGCTAGATGCTCATGGACCTAATATGTTGGCTCGCGATGAGACCCCCTATCGTCTAACCAGATCTTGTCTTATTGTTTTTTATCTTTTTATTGCTTTTTCTTTCAAGAAGCTAGTCAGGGGACACTGCCCTGGCTTGGTGACCAGTGATGGCAATGTTAACCACAAGCATTTCACGGAAATGAGAAGGTTGGCTCGTGATGAGACCCCCTTTCTCTTGGCTATGCCACCAAGAGCCACTACCCTGGCGTGGCGACCAGATCCTGGTATTGTCATACCGCTAGATGCTCATGGACTTAATAGGTTGACTCGCAATGAGACCCCCTATCCCTCAACTAGGTCTTGTTTTATTATTTTTTATGGGTCCCTCTGTTTCTGGCTGAGAAGCTTTTTATTGCTTTCTCGGGGATCCCTAGGCCAGGCATCTCAAGGTCTTATTCTTAGGCTTCTATTGTCAGCTGCTTTTACCCTCCAGGCCCTTTAGCCTATTTTTTCCCACAAGGTAAGGTACAACCCCTAAATAATTGGCCAACCCTATGCTCAGACTAGTGTAATGGGATGGACGAGCGGGAAATAAGATGGAAAATGGTATGTATGACGGGTAAGGACGATGACTTTTTTCAGAAATCCCCCCAGTGGAAACTCAAAACCTATGGGCACAAGCTTGTTAGGGCATCCTGTCATTCCCCCTAGACATGGTCAAGTGGACAAATATAAGATCCAAGCATTTGTTAGAAACAAAAAGAATTAAATGCACATATTCAAAGGTTTTGAGGATCAGAGTGACACATACCATGATACTCGGACTCATTACCTCATGGAGCAAGAACCATCTTTGATACAAGACCAAGCCAAAGGTGATGGATGCTACTGCTGCTACTGACAAAGTGGAGGCGCTGAAAAGGAGAAAAGATGGGCCCTCCGGGGCCATGCTCAAGTCGATCTGGCTCTCGTACTCCATGTCTAGGACCTGTGGGCTTCGAGACATAATCTCCTAGTTGTCCTTAAAAGTGTGGGATACCAGGCATCACTAGGAATTCATAGTGGCCGTAGTTACACATGAAGGCAATTTTTGGGATGTCCTGCTCCTTCATTATGATCTGATGATAGCCAGAGCGCAAGTCAATCTTGGTAAAGTAAACAGCCCCGTGGAGCTCATCCAATAGCTCATCAATCCTCAGAATGGGATACATGTTCTTAATAGTCTTCTTGTTTAATGCCCTGAAATCAATGCACATGTGCATGGTTCCATCCTTTTTCTTGACTACTACCACTGAAGATGCAAAAGGACTGGAACTTGGTCTAATGTGACCCATGTCTAACAGTTCTTTGATGGCCTTCTCTATCTCGTCCTTGTACTTCTTTGGGTGTCTGTAGGGAGTGGTGATGACTGGTTTGGTTCCCTCTTCCAACTCTATGATATGCTCAAACCCCCTATCTGGTGGTACTCCAGGTGGAATGGGTCGAAACACCTTTCTATGTTTGTCAATGATCCTCTGAATCTTTGGTGCATAGTGAGCCTTTCCTTCCTTGTCCACACGTACTGAAATCCTACACTCAACAACATATACAATGTCCTCTCTTCTGAAAATGGTTTCCATGCGCTTTGCTATGACCACCCTAGCTGTGTTTCCTGACATGCCCCTGAGAACTACCTTTCTCCCACTCTCCTCTGTGAAAGACATCTCCATAGTCTTGTAGTTGGTGGTGATTGGTCCCAACGTACTAAGCCACTGAACTCCAAGGATGATGTTTGTATCAGGGAGGTCCATCACATAGAAGTCCTATGCTAAGTCATGTCTACCCAGTGTAAGCTTTGTTATCGCACGGTTTGTATGAGAGGTTAAGCTAGCTTGAGTCAGGGCTTGAAACTGGCGTAACAGGAGCTTCCCCACCCACTGTCACCTCGATGGGGGGCTCTTTCTATTTAGGAGGGCTAGTCCAAGGGAGACGTCCCTATGTAATCTGGGTTTAAGAAGGGCTAAGG
>SNQJ01S0033880.1:25003-48988 GCA_010110895.2 Picea sitchensis
TCCATTCATGGGTGTTGTATATGCATGTGCATTGTCCTTCATGTCCAAATACCTTTATCAATCTTGTGGTCCAAAACCCATGACTAGGGTTGACATCAATGACAACAACCAATCTTCCAATAGGATGAATCTTGGGAGTTGATTATGTTATTATATACAGTAATAAAGCTACTGGATGTTATTTTTTTAGGTATAGTTTTGAGTTGTTAATAAAATAAGTATTGAAGCTGCTACGTATTAGTTGTTATAATTACAGTCGGATTTTAGTTAACGAATACACTAATGAAAAATCATGGTGTTTCAGTTATGGCAGGTATCTAGGAGGTACCTGTAAGTTAAATAAAATATCATTCAGTGTTATTCTAGAAATTCCTACCAAACTTGTGAATTATATACATCTAGATGGCCAGAGTTCAGGTAAACTTTAGACTGTGCAAACGCTAAAGGAAATTTTGAAAACTAAACCTGAGATTTAAATATATGTATATAGACATATTGTTGTAGGTTATGTAAGAAGGATTGTATTAATACCAGACCGTGCAAATGCCAAATGAGACTTAGAATAACTATCCATATATAATAGGAATATTCGTATATGCACACACACACACACACACACACACACACACACATATATATATATATATATATATATATAGTTATTGTACATGATGTTTCATAACTACTTCTACATATAATTTATTCATACATAAGATTTTCAATGCATGGATACAGGAGAAATGCAAGAAAATCTTCCATTGTTAAGACTATGCAATAACCAAATGTACAGTTCAGTTATTTCATTGTAAACCACAAAGAGGTTATTTGTTTTAATTATACAAGTCAGAGTGCAGAGACTATTTAAAGTAAACCACAGTATTCGTATGGCTAGAAAGACAACTATACATTTTATTAACAAAAGAAACTGATTATTTGTATATCCACATTCTTTGATCCAAATTGTTACAAATATAACACCCATAGCGATAGCCAACATCACCAGAACCCCATTTTTAAATCCCTCAAGTCCAAACATTAAAATTAAAACCCGAGTACCTTTCTTGAATATGTCACAGTCCTGATCCATCACTACAATGGTATAAGCTTTGCAGGAAAGTTGAGACGAATTTTTAATGTCAAATAGAATTCAAGTCAACTTTAGCATCGAAGTTAAATTAATTAACACAATGAAGATCTCCTCATATAGGGTTAATACTTATCTTGAATTTATCGCATGTATACTCCCAGTCAGAGTTGTGATCCATCGATATACCGAAGGGGGAGGAGTGAACTTGAAGAGTTTGATGGGTACCCTTGCAATGAAACAGGGGGGTCCCATCATTAGATGTGATAAAGAACAAAGAAAAAGAAAGGAAAACTAATTGATTGTGCAACTGTAAAATAGATCAGACATTATTCAATATGTAAATCGTTATCTAAGCAGGACAATCAATAACATACAACTTATAAATACTACACAGAATGGCTAGTCGAGCCACAGAGAGGACTCCTAAGTATTGTCCTCGTAAGAACGAAATCACCCGGAATTTCTTTATAAAGGAATTGAAATCAACACATAATACTTGGGTTTTCTCCTTTCCAAAATGAAACTTCGACAAGAATATTCAAAGATTTCAAAATGATAAGGTTGTATAGGGTAGAATGTTTAGTTATATGCATTTTTCCCAACTCAAAACTATGGACGAAGTTACGAGATGTCAACCCATTTTCCTCTTAACATTTACAGACTGCTAATAAGGATACAGATTTCAGTTAAGTTACACCCAACGTTAAGCATACAGAACTTAAGTTAAACATCATTTAAAAACCACAAGAAGTATAACTCAATAAGAGCTAAGGACATGTTCGAACAGTGATATTATCCCCTAAATCTCCACAGTTTTGACATGAAGCACAAGTAAGAAAGTCACAGGCCAGGTGCTGAAAAAATTTCTTTTCCAAACGAAAGAATGCCTGATATACACGGTGGATGATCCTATTATTATTATCATGCTCAGTTATGAAAACGAGTCATGGCAGGCATCGAGGGGCATATGCAGAGAATCAAGAGAATTTCAGAAAGTTTAAATAGAGTTCAAGAGTCCCATATAGTATTCACGACTGTTATTTACAAACTTGAAGAAAAATGAAATTAATACTTATACTGCATAAGGGAAAGACAACCTAGTTCCAAATCAGGTTTTAACACCCAAGACACTCAACGAAGCAAGTAGGAAAACCACAAAATAGACAGTGAGTCATACCAAAGTAGCGTGATCTCGGAAAGACACAGGGAGAATATATGCATCAATACTGGATGGTGTAACCATGAATAACATAGAAGGAACAATCCATAATACAGTATATTCAACAATTTTCTTATGGCCAAATAGAAGAACTGACATCCTCGCTACATTTGACCTTTTCGGTCCAGAAAATTGTCTACGATTTTTTCACAAGTGAAATATCTATCGCAGAGTACCAACGTTAGGAGGAATACCGAAACAGAGGTTAAGGGTGAAGCCACAGAAAAACCCTAAATAGCGCCAAATATAATACCAATTGTTAAAAGAAAACAAAATCCTACCACTAAAGTCAAGTGAATAGCACGAGCATAAACTTTGAAGGTAATCGGTGCACATTAAACTTTTAGTAATACAAAAAGTGAGATACCAATAATCAAAGGATGCTTACCTCGCATAGGGTGGTTTCTAACTAGGGTTCTCCTAATGTTCCATTTGCCAGAACATGCTCAAGTTCATGAGTTCTAGCCATGCCACCAAGCCGAATAGTAACAGAGGTAGCCTCACAATGTTTTTCATAAACGCAAAGACAAGAGAAGAATGAACAAAAACGATAGTAAACCCTCCAGTGAGTTGAGTAATGACGATGGGTACAATCTGTGTCGAGGCCATGTGAACCATGCAAGGTGGAAAATACTTAGTGGGAACGGAGGTCGAGCGATGGCTAAAGGAGTACGCCATAGGATGTATTAAATGTCGCAGGTATAGTCATTAAGTCCAGACAACGTTGCCTTCTGTAGATTATTTATTTCCTTATTTATGGTGAAGTGCAACGAGAGACCAGTTAGGGTTTAGTTGCATATCACTGTTGTTATGTTCATGCGATAACTCTTTCCTATTGTCTTGTCAACACTTATTCCAATTTAGTTACCTTGGGGTCGTTCAACAGCAAGAAAACAAAAAATTGCCCCGTCTGTTAGTCATAACTACCCTGAGTTAATACTTATGCTCACTGGTGTCATATACTTATGGCCGTGTTAACTTTATCATAAGAATCGTTAAAGGGTAATATAATTATACTTTGGATTGTGTGAATGGGATAGAAGTCCTATAGTTTATAATTACTTTGTGCAAATATAATGGAAAACCAAGGTGGATACATGTCTTAGGTAGTAGATTACACCTTCATCCGTGTGGAGGGTAGAACTGAGACTGTCATGAATAAAATATGTACATTTATCTATCTATCTATCTATCTATCTATATATATATATATATATGCAACTTACATCCATGTTAAGGAGCGGTAAGAGTAAGCTATGGATGTCAAGAATGTAGTAGGACCTTTCTGTAGTAAGGTTAATAATTTCTTGAAAGGTTTCTCTTTTAGATAAATGATCATTTCTCGTGACCCTAATTAATTTTTTTTTTATTTGGTAAAATTGAGGAACATTACATATGGTATCAGAGCCAAAGGTTACAACACTTGGACCTTAAATAGGGCCAAAAATATTTTCTTAGCACATATTTATGTTTTATGAAAAACTAACAAACAATTACTGCTACAAGCATAAAAACTTTATTTCTGTTGTAATCATGGTAGCACAAAATGAAGTTGAGATCAAACTTGAGGAGAATCCTAAGCAAAGGCCTCTTGAAGAACAGAGTCAAAACAGTGATTGAAGTTTACCTACCGAGTTTCTCAAAACTATGACAAATCGCATTGTGGAACTGCAAGTTTTCAAAGCAGACAATGCGAAGTTGAAAAAGGCACAACAAGAACATCAAGAAACAAATGAAGTATTGTTGTGGAGGATAGTAACAAAGAAAAGTCTGAACGAAAATAATGAGGAAGAAGAGGTCAGCAAAAGGGCCTCCAAAAAATTTGGTACTGAAGGAGAAAAAGGAGACAACTCATCGAAAGGTACACCATCAGCAGAAGATAAAACAAAAACATGAAGAAAAAGGAAACATGTGACCATCTTGAGGGTGAGTTTAAGAAAATCAAACCACCCACCTTTGACAGGGAATCCAGAACAAGGGAGGAGGTTGAAGCATGGTTATTGGACATTAAAGAGTATTTCCAAATATACAACTATTCCAACAACATGAAGGTTAGAATGGCCATCTATAACTTGAAAGGAAAAGCAAGCATATGGTGGCAGTATCTAAAGTTGGTAAAGGGCCTAAAGGAAAAACAGATGGAGTGGTCAGATTTTAAGAAGTACTTTAAAAAATAATATTTATCTGAAAGTTATTATGAAAGAAAAACTAAACATTTTTATGAGCTACAACTTGATCAAATGACTATGGATGATCTGATAAACAAATTCATGGAATTATTAAGGTTTGTGTCTTATATCCGAGAGGACAAAGTAAAAATCCAGTGGTTCTGAAGTTGTTTACCACAGTCCTATATGGACATAATTGAATTTGATAATTCCAAGTCATTGAGTGAAGTTTTCAGGAAGGCCTGAATGTGTTACGACCAATATAAACAACGGTCAGAATTTCCCAAGGCTTGGAAAGACAAGAAACAAGAATGTATGAATCAACGGAAGAAGGGATATCAACCAACCCCTTTATGGAATGCAACAAAGAATTTTCCAAGGAATGATTATCACACCAGTAACCAGAACACTTAAGGAGGTGGTAAACTAGTCAATATGGGCACAAAGAAGTTTGGGGATAGTCCTAAGGAATCGTTAAAATGATGGGAATGTGGAGAACCTCACTTAAGGAGGAATTGTCCATTTTTGGCTTCAGAAGCCAGGAATGCGGTTCACAACCTATAGGAATCCTCCACAGTGGGAGATGTGGGTAGAATTTTACATTGGATCAATGCAGCCATGGATGGCCGACAAGATGACCACCAGTCCACTACAGTGGAAATTGAAGGTAAAATTTACAATACCCATATTTCTGTTTTAATTGATCATGGAGCTACATTGAGTTATATCGCTCCTGGTGTAGTGGATTCAAATAAAATTAAAATAACAAAACATGCAAAATCTTGGCTACTACAACTAGCAACATGGACAAAAAGAAAAGTATCTGATTTTATTTCCGACTCTGAGTTCAATTTAGGTGGTCAAAACACAAA
Source organism: Picea sitchensis (assembly GCA_010110895.2). Taxonomy (NCBI): domain Eukaryota; kingdom Viridiplantae; phylum Streptophyta; class Pinopsida; order Pinales; family Pinaceae; genus Picea; species Picea sitchensis. The sequence goes on from SNQJ01S0033880.1 coordinate 30,350, forward strand.
GACAAATCTAAACATTCTACCGTTAGGGTCTTATGACATAATTATTGGAATGGATGGGTTAGAAAGGAATAAAGCAATTTTAGATTGTTATGAAAAATCACTCAAGTATAAAGACGAAAATGACATTGTTAGAACAGTTCAAGCTATACAAAAACCAATCTCAGTTAGGCGTATTTCAACAATACAATTTAAAAGTGCATGAGAAAAGGTTGTCAGATTTATGTTATCCAAGTGACAAATCTGTTGGAAAAAGAAAATAAACCTAGCTTAGAGGATTTTGTCGTCTTGCATGATTTCAAAAATTTGTTTGTTGATGAGATACATGAATTTCCCCCAATAAGAGAGATAGACTGTTCTATTGATCTGTTACCTGGTTCAACTCCTATATCTAGGGCACCCTACCAAATGAGTTTACACGAATTAACAGAATTAAAGATCCAATTACAAGAACTATTGGACAAGAACTACATTCATCCAAGTATCTCACCATGGGGAGCACCATTTGTTTTTGTTAAAAGAAAGTACATAACTCTAAGGTTATGCATCGATTACAGACAGTTAAACAAAATGACGTTTAAGAATAAATACCCCTTACCTATGATCAATGATCTGTTCGATCAAGTAGGTGGGGCAAACATCTTTTCTAAATTGGATTTAAGATCTGGTTACCACCAGGTTAGAATAAAAGATGAAGACATACGTAAAACAACATTCAGAACTAGATATGGACATTATGAATATGTTGTTATACCATTTGGTCTCACTAATGTGCCAACAACTTTTATGTGTTTAATGAACAACATTTTCATCCAGTACTTGGATAAGTTTGTTTTGGTATTTATTGACGATATCCTAGTGTATTCTAAAATAGAAGAAGAGCATGAAGAACACATAAGGATAGTTCTGTAAACTTTAAGAAAACACAATCTCTATGCTAAATTTGATAAGTGTGAATTTTATCAGAATAAAATACAGTACCTAGGACATGTAATATCTGAAGAAGGTATTGCGGTCGATCCAGAGAAAATAAGAGCCATCATGGAATGGTCAATCGCTAAGGATACAACGCAAATCTGGTCATTCATGGGAATCACCGAATATTACCGTAGATTTATAAAGGGATTCTCCAAGATTGCATACCCTATCACATCATTACAAAATAAGGGAACCAAGTTTAACTGGTCACAGAAATGTCAAGACAATTTTAATAAGTTAAAGGAATTGCTAACAACTGCACCCATTTTAATGGTAGCAGATCTAGACAAAGACTTAAAAGTCTATGTGGATGCGAGTAAAGAAGGTTTGGGAGGTGTCCTAACTCAGGAAGGGCATGTTATTTGTTATGATTCACGAAAACTAAAAGATCTTGAACGAAACTACATCACTCATTATTTAGAGTTAGAAGTTGTCATCCACACATTAAATATGTGGAGACACTATATAATGGGTGGAAAATTTAAGTTGTTGACTGATAATAGTTGGGTGAAATATTTGTTTAGTCAACCAGACCATAACGCAAGGCAAGCAAGATGGATGGTCTTCTTGAGCGAATTCGACTTTGAGGTAAGACACATTAAGGGTAAATAAAACAAGGTCATTGATGCTTTAAGTAGAAGAAATCATGGGATGTTTGAAATAAACATTAGCAGGGTAGCAAGCAATCTTGAGCTGACGATAAAGGCTGGAAGTAATAATGATGAAAATTACACTAAAACAATGGTAGATTTATAGAATAATATAGAAAAGTCAAACATAACTTCTCTGATTTTGGATAGAAATGTTCTACTACGATTTAAAAATAGAATATACATACCAGATTCGGTTGAATTAAAGTTAACAGTTTTGGACAAAGTACACACAAAACCATATTTTGGTCATCCAGGATATCAGAAAATGTAACAACACTAAGGAGGTTATTTTATTGGCCTAATATGAAGGGTGAGACAACATAATACTTATCTAAGTGCCAAGATTGTCAACAGGTGAAAGTTGAACACTAGCATCCAGCCAGTCTGTTGCAACCTCTACCTATGCCAAAATCGAAATGGGAGTCTATATCATTGGATTTTATTATAGGTTTGCCTAGAACCCAAAAATAGAATGATTCAATTATGGTAGTAATTGATAATATTAGTAAGTATGCACACTTTATTCCTGTAAAGTCTACTTTTAAATCTATTAACATTGCTAAAATATTCATGAAAATTTTTTTTAGACTCCATGGTGTTCCTAAAATGGTGATTTTGGACAGAGACGTAAAATTTACATCTACATTTTGGAAAGAATTGTTTGCAGGGTTAAATACTAACTTGAATTTTAACACAAGTTATCATCCACAAATGGATGGTAGACTGAACGAACAAACCAAATCGTGGAAGATATGCTATGAATGTATGTAAGGACAAAACCAAACAAGTGGGAAGACTACTTTCACTTGGTGGAATTTGAGTACAACAATGGTTACCAAACATCGGATAAGATGATCCCCTTCGAAGTACTGTATGACAGAAAGTGTACGATTTCGATTAGCTGGGATAGCCCAGTTGTCAGACTCATGGTGGGGCCAGAAATTCTCCAGGAAATGGAGGGTACGGTAAGAAAAGTATAGTAGAATTTAAAAGAGGCACAAGACATATAGAAATTTTACGTGGACCAGAAAAGAAGACACCAGGAATTCCAAGTGGGAGACCACATTTATTTAAAAGTTAAAGCCAGAAGAAGTTCACTAAATCTAGCAAACTATTCCAATTTGGTGCCCAGGTTTTGTGGTCCTTTCGAGATCTTAGCTCGAATTGGACCCGTGGCATATCAACTTGTGCCTCCTGCAAATCTGAAAACTCATAATGTATTCCATGTTTCCTTGTTAAAGAATTATGTTCATGAACCTACTCATATGATCGATTGGAACTTGGTGAAGGTGGGACTAGAAGGCGATTTCCAATAGGAACCTCTACGCATTCTGGATAGGAGAGAAATAGAACTACGGAACAGAGCTGACGCCCAGGTAAAGGTGCAATGGAAGCACTTTAGTCCTGAGGAGGCCACTTGGGAGTTGGAGGGAGATTTGCAGAAATATCATCCAATCTTGTTCCAAGAAAGGGATGAACACTGAGGACAGTGTTGTATTGAAGGGGGAAAGGATGTAACATCACCAAAAATAAATTATTTTTTTAATTATGAAAATACTTTGGAATTTATTTTCGTTTTTGGTAAATTCAAAATTGAAATTTTTTTGCCATTTATGGCAATTATGAATTTCAAATTTAGTTAATTGTAAATTATGATTATGACTATTGGGAAAAGATCTGATTTGACCCAACCAACTTTTTGACTATGACACTTGTTAGAGACAAATATTTTTATATTTATTGTGGATGGAAAAATGGAACATCCAGGTTGAAATCAGCTGACCATGACTCCATGAGTGGGGAACATGTTGGAACTACCTTAGGGATGAATGTTAGAAGTGGAAAATCAAGAATTTGGCTATTGGCAGCCCCTGAAAATCATGGATTTGGAAAGATTTGAAAATTACCAAGGGGAAAAGACCTAGGAACAAATGCTTTTGGCATATATAACATGTGGGAGGAGGTAGGATGCTCCCTATTATGTTGGGGGAAATAATTATCACTTATTGTTATGAACATTTTTTTTTCTGAGTGTGAGGCAAGGAGAAGTTTTCTGAAACTGAAGGATTGTTTCTAAGGAGGAGTTCTAGAGTTCCCCCTGATGGGTTCATGGTCAGGCTAGGGGGTGAATGGAGCAAGTAGATTGGTTGTTCCCTTCTATGGTTGGGAGGAACTTGGTTGTTCCTTTTGTTGTCCCAACTTTTTGTGCAGCTAAGTACTCCTAGCTATTCTTTGCTGAATTATTTTACTGTATGATGGCGAAGTGAAATAAAATGATTTGTAGGATGAATCTTGGGAGTTGATTCTATTATTATATAAAGTTATAAATCTACTGGATGTTAGTTGTTTAGGTAGAGTCTTGAGTAGTTAATAGAATAAGTAATGAAGATGCTATGTATTAGTTTTTATAATTACATTCTGATTTTAGTTAACGAATATAGTGATGAAAAATCATGGTGTGTCAGTTATGGCAGGTAGCTAGGAGGTACCTATAAGTTAAATAAAATATCATTCAGTTTTATTCTAGAAATTCCTTCCAAACATGTGAATCATATACATCTAGATGCTCAGATTTCAAGTAAACTTTAGACTTTGCAAACGCTAAAGGAAATTCTGAAAACCAAACCTAATATTTAAATATATGTATATAGACATATTGTTGTAGGTTATATAAGCAAGACTATATTAATACTAGACAGTGAAAATGCCAAACAAGACTTAGAATAACTATCCATATATGATAGGAATATCCATATATGCATAGAGATAAATAGATATAAATATGTATATATCTATAGTTACTGTACAGGATGTTTCATAACTACTTCTGCATCTAATTTATTCATACTCAAGATTTTCAATGCATGGATACAGGATAAATGCAAGCATATCTTTCATTGTTGAGACTATGCAATAACCAAATGTACAGCTTAGTTATTTCATTGTAAACCACAAAGAGGTTATATGTTTTAATTATACAAATCATAGTGCGGATACTATTTAAAGTAAACCACAGTATTTGTATGGCTAGAAAGAAAATTGTACATTCTGTTCACAAAAGAATTTGAAGATCTATATATCCATAGGCTCTGATCCAAATTTTTACAAATAGAACACCCAGAGTGATAGCCACATCACTGGAACCCCATTTATGAATCCCTCAAGTCCAAACATTAAAATTGAAACAAGAGTACTTTTCTTGAATAAGCCACGGTCTGGATCCGTCGCTGCGACCGTATAAGCCCTGCAAGAAAGCCAAGATGAATTTTTAATGTCAAATAGAATTCAAGTAAAATTTAGCATCAAAGTTAAATTAATTAAGGCAACGAAGATCTCCTCATATGTGATAACCAACAAAGAAAAAGAAAGGAAAACTAACTGATTTCACAACTGTAGAATAGATCCGACATTATTCAATATGTAAATTTATTTCTAAGAAGGACAATCAATAACATACAACATATGATTACTACACAAAATGGCCACTCGAGTCACAAAGAGGACTCTGAAGTATTGTCCTTGTAAGAACGAAATAACTCAGAATTTCTTTATAAAGTAATTGAAATCAACACAGAATACTTGGGTTTTCCCCTTTGCAAAATGAAACTTTGACAAGAAAATTCAAAGATTTCAAAATGATAAGGTTTTATAGGGTATAATGTTTAGTTCAAAGGCATTTTTCCCAACTCAAAACGACATATGAATTTACAGGATGTCAACACATTTTCCTCTTAACATTTATGGACTACTGATAAGGATACAGATTTCAGTTAAGTTACACCCAGCGTTAAGCATACAGAACCTAAGTTAAACATAATTTAAAAATCATAGGAAGTATAACTCAATCAGATTTGAGGACATGTTCGAACAATGATCTTATCCCCTAGATCTCCATAGTTTTGACATGAACCACAATTAAGAAAGTGACAGACCAAGTGCCGAAAAAATTTCTTTTCCAAATGAAAGAATGCCCGATATATGCAGTGGATGATCCTATTATTATTATCATGCTCTGTTATGAAAACAATTCATGACAGGCATCATGGGGCATATGCAGAGAATCAAAATAATTCTGGAAAGTTTAAATATAGGTAAAGATTCCCATATAGTCTCCACGACTGTTATTTAAAAACTCAAAGCAAAACAAAATTAATACTTATACTACATAAGGGAAAGACCATCTCTCAGAAGTAAACCTAGTTCCAAATCAAGTTTTAATACCCAAGACAATCCACGAAGCAAGTAGGCAAACCACAAAATATACAATGAGTCATACAAAAGAAATGAGATCTCATAAATACACAAGAAGAACATACGCATCAATACCATATGGCTTAACCATGAATAACATAGAATGAACAATCTAGAATAAAGGATATTCGATAATTTTCTTATGGCCAAATAGCTTAATCGACATCCTCTCTACCTTTGACCTTTTTCGTCCAGAAAACTGTCTACGATTTTTTCAAAAGTGCAATATATATTGTAGAGTACTAGGGTTAGGAGGAAGACCGAAACAAAGGTTAAGGGTGAATCCATTGAAAAACCCTAAATAGCATCGAATATAATACAATATTTTAAAAGAAAAGTAAACCCTACCACTGGAGTCAAGTGAATAGCATGAGCAAATACTTTGAAGGTAACCGATGCACATTAAACTTTTAGTAATACAAAGAGTTGGATACCAATAATCGAAGGATGCTTACCTCACATAGGGTGGTTTCCAACCAGAATTCTCCTAACGTCCCATTCGCCAGAACATGATCAATTTCACGAGTTCTAGCCATGCCATCAAGCCAAATAGTAATAGAAGTATCCTCACAGTGTTTTGCATAAATGCAAAGATAGTAAAATAATGAACAAAAACAATAGTAAACCCTCCAGCGAGCCGAGTAATGACGATGGGTACAATCTGTGTCGAGGCCATGTAAACCATGTGGTGCAGAGCCCCAACCCTCAGGATAAGATCCGCTCAGGATCTTTTCCAAACCTCCACAAGATTCAGAAGGGACTCTTTTTCTTTGACCACGCAAGAGATCGGGTCTCGCAAGTTCACAACTATTAACACAATTCCACAACTCTCAGCAATAGCCAAGACATGAAACTGTGAATAGGCGTAAGGTATAAGAAATTCTCCCTTAGCACCCCCTTTGTAATATGACCACAACCAAGGCCTGGCGCGAGCCCTTTCGCGACTCGTGAATTCGTGAGTTGGAGAGTTGTGGACTCTCGACTCCTCCAGCGCCCTAAACACCGATAACCAAACTTGCGATATGGAGGATGGTGTATGGCCCCTTTCTATTAGCTCCCTTTACAAATGACCACTGGCTAGGCTAAGTACTAGCCCCTCTCGCAACTCGCGACTTCACGAGTTGGAGGGTCATAAACTGTTTCTCTCCCCTTGCGAACCTCCGAAGTGCGATAAGTCAACAACGTGTTGAATCCTCCCAAGCGACATGTCCATGCCAACTGTCGCCCACTTTCACCTTTTATGCATGCTATGTTAGCGCCACCTGTCATGCGTGACTTCAACGTTCGGCATTTCGTAACCTCTGCGATCACAACAAAGGTTTATACACCTAAAAACCCCGATACACGATATGACATGGGGGGTTGATCCAATGGTTCTCCTGCTACTGAGATCCAATGGCCCATATCTCCCACCTTATACGTCGTGACTCGGGACTTGGAACAACCCAGGAATTGGTCTGCCTTTTAGACCCACAAACCTTGAAACACCGAGGAAATCTGACGGCTTGAATAAAATGCGATCAACGGCTCCCAAGTGATGGGTTCCTCCTGTCTCTAACCACCTTGCAAGTTTGACGTGATCTGACGGTCCTCACAAATTTGACCATTCTCCATGGAGAATTTCAACCATCCATATGCGTCCTTGATAATTCTTTGGACCCAAGCTTTGATTTGGATTCTTGGCCTTTCTTGCTCCCTTTGCAACCTTCAAAGAAATTTGATTTTCTAGGTCTTTGAATTTTCTTGGAGAGTTCTGAATTTGAACCTCCCCTGTGCATGAACTTTGCGCACCACGATAAATACTCCAGTTATCTCTCAAAGGAAGCTCTGTGCACTCCATGCGATAGAGAATTCTTAAACTCCTCTTTGAAATTGAAGAATTTTTCCCTCTTTCCCAACCTGCGCACTCCTTGCATGGCTCTAAGCCTTGCTCACTCTTCTTCCTGTAAAAGAAAAATTATATCTTTCCTGAAAGTTTTGAGATGAATTTCAGAACCTGTTCGATGCACTCCTTGCAGACCCTCCACTGCACTCTTTGTAGGAGTTCTCAGAAAGAGAAACAACTGAAACTCATTCTCCCCTTATCTAGAATTCAAACATTTAACAAAGAATCCCAGATCATATGCACACACATAGCATTGAAATAAAATGGACATAGAGATTATAAACAAGCCTACAACATACCATTCAACAGTTGGTTCCAACAACCATAACACACACATAGATTTGGAATCAAAGCTTTCTTCTATTAATTCCAGTGCTCCTGTACATGGCAAATAACAACTAAATGCATAAAAATCCTTTGTGCTCTTCTATTCTCCTATGCAACTCTACATCTTATGAATTCTAAATTATGTTACAAATATACAAGGGTTGAGGGTGTTTATCATCCATTTTCCCTCCTAAGCTCCTAAAATTGTCTATTCTATCATTTAAAACTACCTACTTGCATTAAAAAAGCTTAAATGCCTATTACATCCACAGATAGGAACATACGCCCCAAAATCAGTTTGGATCTTCAAGATATAAATGCAACTGCACTTTCCTCCTATCCATTACATTAATGTTTCAGATTTTAAATTTCAAAATGTTTTCAAAAAAACGTGTTCAAATTACATCTGCGTGTCTAGTTGTCTCCTTGGCTTTAGGCACGCACTTGGGCTTTATACAATGCTCTTGCATCATACTCCCTCACTTGAAAATTTTCATGAACTCTCGTTCATGAGCTCTTGCACGGTCTGCCCATGCCTTTGAATTTATGCTTCATTCTCCCAGCTAGCATCTTCAACTGGATGTCCTTTCCACTTGACCAAGTATTTAAAATACTCTTTTCTCCTGGTCTTTCTATTAATCCTCTTATCAATTATGCTTTCCATCTGTGGCTTTTCAGCTACAGGAATTTGTTTTGTCCATTGAATCTTCTCTTGTTCATCTTCTACTCCTACTTCTTCATCTTTGCAAGGGTACAAATTCACGACATTGAATATTAGTGAGATTCTGACCCCATCAGGTAATTCAATCTAATATGCGTTTGCCCCAAATTTCCTTATGACCTTGAACAGTCCAATCTTTTTCATCTTAAGCTTGTTATATGTTCCCCTTGGGAACCTTTTCTTCCTCAAATGAGCAAGAATCAAATCACCAACTTCAAATTGAATTTCTCACATGTGTTGATCTGCTCTATGTTTTTACTCTTGAATTGAATTATGCAACTGCTCCTTAATTCTGTTGTGAAGCTCCTTCATTCCTTCTGCAAAGTCCTCTGCACTGGCACTCTTGAATTCAACTTGTTTTGAATATTTCAATTTAGAAACTCCCCTTGGTTTCATTCCATATACAATCTAGAATGGACTGTGCCCTGTGCTTCTGTTAAATGAATCATTGTAAGCAAATTCTGCCTATGGCAGAATATGATCCCATTGACTGTGGTGTTCAGTCACTAGGCTCCTCAACATATCTCCCAAACTTCAATTCACTGCATTAGTCTGTCCATCCGTTTGAGGGTGATATGCTAAGCTAAAAGATAAATTAGTCCCCATCTTTTTCCATAGGGTCCTCCAGAAATGACCAAAAAATTTGGTATCCCTGTCCGATACAATACTCTTGGGTAAGCCGTGAAGTCTAACAACTTCCTTGAAAAATAGATTGACAACGTTTGTTGCATCACTAGTTTTCTGACATGGTATGAAATGTGCCATTTTAGAAAATCTATAGACTACCATGAATATTGAGTCACAACCCCTTTACATCCTTGGTAGTCCTAACACAAAATCCATACTTACTACATCCCACAGAATCTCTAGTACTGGAAATGGTTGATACAACCCTGTATTTTGTTTCTTCCCCTTGGAATGTTGGAAAATTCTACACCTATCCATGAATTTCTTGACATATGTTCTCATCCCCGGCCAATAGTATGAGCCATTCAACTTCAAGAACGTTTTATCATGACTGAAGTGTCCAACCAATCCTCCATTGTGATTTTCCTTCAGCAAATTCTCCCTCATGGAGCATTTTGGAATACATAGTTGATTGCCTTTGAACAATAATCCATCCTGGATCATATACTTGGTCCATTGGCTTCTGTCCCGGGGAATTGGATTCTCAGATGCCTCATATGCTTCTTTGAAATCTGGATCATCCCTGTACATTTCTTTGAGGTTATCAAAACCCAAAGTCTTGACTCTGAATTCCTGCAATAGCCAAGATTTCCTGCTCAAAGCGTCAACCACTTTGTTAGCAGTTCCATAAATATGTTTAATCACAAAAGTAAAATTCTGCATGAACTCAACCCATTTAGCATGTTTTTGGTTCAACTTCTCCTGTTGAGTCACGAATTGAAAAGCGTGATTATCATTGTACAAAATGAACTCTTTGGGAACCAAATAGTGCCTCCATTTCTTCACCGCTTGTATGACTGCGTAGAATTTTATGTCATATGTGGAGTACTTGATCTTTGCTTCATTCATTTTTTCATTGAAATACACGATCGACCTGTTTTCATGGCTGAAGACTACTCCAATGGAAAATCCACTCACGTCACACCTAACCTAAAATGTTTTGCTGAAATATGGCAAAACCAGAATTGGTTGGTCAGTGATCTTCTTCTTCAGCAGGTTGAAGCTCTTCTCCGCTTCATCTGTCCAGTGAAAATATTTATGCCTCTTCTTCACCGTATCCATCATCGGTGCACTAATTCCACTGAAGTTTTGGATGAATTTCCTATAGAATCTAGCCAACCCATGGACGCTCCAAACTTCAAACATGCTCTTCGGCAATGGCCAATCCTTAATCGCCTTTATCTTCTCTAGATCCATTTTCAATTCATTTGCAGAGATAAAAAAACCCAAATAAATGAGTTATTTCCTCATAAATGATGATTTCTTCATATTGATCAACAATTTCTCTTGTTGCAATCTCCTCATCATGGAAACTAAATGCTTCAAGTGTTCTGCTTCAGTTTTACTGAAGATCAGTATATCGTCAAGATATACGATTACAAACTTACCAATGAAATCTTTTAAGACTTCGTTCATCAACCTCATAAAATTATTGGTCGCATTCGTTAAGCCAAATGGCATGACAAGCCATTCATATAGTCCTTCGTTTGTCTTGAATGATGTCTTCCATTCATCACTTTCCCTCATTCTTATCTGATGATATCCGCTTTTCAAATCAATTTTTGAAAAAAAAATTGCTCCACTCAAGCAATCCATCAAGTCATCCATCCTGGGTAAAGGAAATCTATACCTGATGGTGATTTTATTTATGGTCCTCGAGTCTATACACATTCTCCAGCCACCATATTTCTTTGGACTTAGCACTGTAGGTACAGTGTATGGACTCAAGATTTCTCTAACCAATCTTTTTTCCATCAAATCCTAGACTTGTATTTTAACCTCTTCATTCTCCTGCGGCGTCAATTTGTATGTCACTTTGTTTGGTAGAATCGCCCCAGTATAAGATCGATATGATGACTTATGCTCCTGATGGGTAGCAACGAACAAGGTAATTCTGCCACCACAATGTCAACGAACTCCTCTAACAATTCCTGAATTTCCTCTGGTAATTCATCTATCTTAGTACTGGTCAAGATGACTCTACATTTTCTTATGACATCAAACTTCATTTCTTCATCTTTCTTGACTTCATCAAGAAGCTCCTTCCCACTCATGAGAAGTATAGTATTGCTCGTCTCTATTTTCACCTCCTTATCCTTAATTGGCAGCAACATATCCATTCTACCATTTTTTTCCAGACTGTATGTGTTCTTTCTCCCATCATGCACCACATTTCTTTCATATTGCCATGGTCTTCCCAACAATAGATGATATACATCCATGGGAATAAAATCACATAAAATTTTATCCTTATATCCACCTATTTTACACTCAACTAAAGATTGTTTTAGTGACAGTTACCTGATGCCCTTTTTGCAACCATGAGACTTTGTATGGGCTCGGATATGTAACAATCTCCAATTCCAGCTTCTCCTCCATTTCTGTGGGTACTAGATTATCTGTGCTTCCACTATCCACTATTACCTTGCATACCTTGTCCTTGGTCTTGCAAGAAGTTCTAAACAAACTGTCCCTTTGAACTGGGTTCTCTGGCTCCTTCTCTGGCTTCAAGAGAACTTTCCTCATCATTAAGGATCTTCCACCCTCAGCGTCTTCTGCCTCAACATTCCATCCTTGAGCTTTGGCAATGTGAGTTTCACCATATTTCTTCCTATCTGGACACTAATAGGATTTATGTCTGATATTTCCATAGACAAAGCATTTCACTTCGCCTCCTCTGCCTCTTGCTCTTCCTCTGGCTCGAGGAAAAGTGTTTTAGTCAGTATATTGTCTCACCTGCGAGCTTCCTCCTCTCTCAGATTGATTTTGAGATTTATTTCCCTCATCTTTGGACTTTTTCATTCTGTCTTGGGCAATTGCCTTGCCTCTGCTTTGACTTCTGCCTCGAACTCTTTGACCTTTCTTTCGGCTCAACTTCTCTTCAGCTTTTAGAGCCATATGATAAGCATCTTCTACAGTTCGGATGGTCATCATGCTCATCTCGTCCTGAATTTCATATCGCAGACCATTCATATATCTGGCAACTTTATCATCATCACTCTCCTGATGACCTTCTCTGATGTTTCTCCTGTGGAACTCTTCGGTGTATTCTTTCACCGTCATCAACTTCTGTATCAAATTTTGCATCCTCCGAAACAGATTGATTTGATAATATCTAGGTATGAATTTGGCCTTAATTTTTGCAACCATTCTATCCCAAATTTTGATTCTTTGTTTTCCTTTGCAACACATGTCAGCTTGTAGTTCACCCCACCATAGTGTTGCATGTCCCTTCCGTCTAGTGACTGCGTGCTTAACTTTCTTATCCTCTTCGACATCCTCGTAGTCGAAGTATTTGTCCAGATCTCTAAACCAATCTAACAGCTCCTCGACGTCTAATTTTCCTTCGTACATTGAAATGTCCATTTTTTCCTTGGCACCTATCCTTGCAACAACTCTAAATAAGCATTCTTCTGCAGCATCTTCGACTGCAATTTCTTCTCCTTCGTTTCCAGCTTCATTTTCACTTTCATCTTCGCTGATATCTCCAGCGTCGACTATTTGCCTATGTGTCGTCTCCATGTGATGCAGGAGCATCTCTCCACGTCAGCCAACCAGCCAGCCAACCACGTTGAGCGCACACATTCAAAGCTGGAGAGAGGCGTTGTCCTCATTTTGATTTAAAATTAAATGTAATTAAATGTTTAAGTTGTTGAGATGGGAAGTCGTGCCTTTGTGCAGGCTGTGGATAAGTAGGCCTTTAATGTTTGTAAGGCTGAGATATAGATCCAGATAGAGGACTAGACAACCCATTCAATGTAATTGAATAGGGTGGGTAGATTGGAGGGAAGAGCTGGAAGAGCCTCCTCATGTAAAAAGATCAATTGTATCTCATTTTGGATATGGGTGAGCTAGAAAGAGCTAGGTGAAGTTAGAATCTGTGGGTAGAGAGAAGAAGAGAAGGAGCCGAAACCTTGTTGCAGGCCATGCTCAGGAACACCTTGTAAATACAGGCGGTTGCCATAATTAATAAAAAGAGTAGTTTTTCCTGCATGATTATGTGTTAAATGAATGTCTGTGAGTGTTCTCTATATGATATGAATCTATGCTATAGATGTATTCTATAGGTTCGCATTTGCAGGAGTGTGTTTGATTTTCAGGGATAGGAGCCTTTGAGGCTTCACACTAGGAGGGTGTGATAGAACGCTGTGGGTTTTGATCGCCGTGCACAGAGGTGCATTTCTGAAAACTGTGGGTCCAGGCAAAGACGTGCTGCGAGCACAAAACTGGAATCAACAACTTGAGGACCTTAAGGTTGATGAACACCTTGGAGGCAAGGTTGTGTAGGAGATACACATTGTGCAGATAGAATATCTGAGGAGTTTTGTAAAGCCCTGCCAGGTGGGCATTGAGCGAGTGCAAGGAGTGCACAGTAGAAGAACTCGGTTGTGAGTTCTTAAGAAGTTAGAATCACCGAGGATTCTCGACACTTTTCCAGGTGGGCATTTAGACGTTGTGCAGACAGGCATAGGGGAAGAGACCTCTTTGAGTTCTGTATTCTGAAGGAAGAGTCCATGGAGGGACCTTTGCAGGGTTACTGAATACTCGGAAGAACTCAGCAAGAGGTTGCTTGAGGAAAGGATAGCTCGGAGGGCATCCAATTTCTCCATTTGATGGAGAAAAGAAAGAAGAATCAAGTTTCCTTGGGGGTCGAAGCTACAGGAGAGATTAGGACGGATAGTACCTTTGTGTGCATGTGAATACTCTGCAGAGGTGCAGGGGTTGAAGAGTCCTTCGAGGGTTCAAAGGGAAGGATAAGCTCAAGAAGGTGAGTGCTTTTATGCATAAAGTAGTAACTGCAAGGAGTGAAAAAGCTTCAGAACCCTTTGATGGGTTTAGAGTACCCAAAGCTCAGGGGGAACAGTGTTTTCATATGCACGGCAAAGCTCAAAGTCGAGAGATCGTTGGGAAGAAGACAGTGTAGGAAGAAGTACAGAGGAGAAGATATTGTGAGCATCAGATCCTGCTCAGGATCGTCGACCATTGTTGGATCGACAAGCAGTTGCATCAGGGTTAAGCCTTCGTGAAAAGGCGAGGTGAAAGTCCCGATGGGAGCAGCTAATCGGGATATAAGCACTCGGGATATTGGGGATATCCAGGACATGAGTTTAGTCACTCGACATCAGAAACCTTGAATTAGCGAGATTTGATCTGAGCCATCCGGTTGTTGGAGGACACGTGTCACAAAATCCTCTCTATCAGGGATTCGGGCATCGGAGGTTAGAAGAGGAAGTCTTTCGACTTCGCGAGTGGCGAAAACGTGAGAAGGCGAGAACTCCACGTTGTGGGCCTAGCTGACGTCACATCGGAGAATCGAAACTCGGGATATCGAAGATCCCATGGATAAGAAGTCCATGCATTTCAGCATGCAAAAGCCCAAAATCGCACAGAAGGAGAATATTGGGATTTTTCCTATCGGTATTTCAGTGGTCCAGAAGACGGGAGGTTGAGCGCTTGGGACGCAAAACCCCAAAAGGCGATAAGGCTGTGGTCTTATGGGGACTGGTCACATGGACTAGGGGAATAGCCAGGAGAGGCTAAGGAAAAAATGAGCACAATGGAAAATCGGAGATCAGGAGATCGCAGAGACAGTGGTTCTCGTGACATGGGGATCAGAGAATCCTGAAACCCAAAATTAAGTCGGGAAGCTCACAGTTGAATGCAGAAGACCATGTGTCTGAAGAGAAGGACCTATGGATCATAATTTAATAGAGATTCCAGAATCGGGATCGAGAGAGCCGCTTCAACTCATAGAGTTTTGATAGAACAATCCTTTTGACCGGGAGGTCGGGCGCAGAAACCCTACGGGGTTTGATAGGATAAAAGGAGGCGCTATCAATTGGTATCATAGCTTGAACTTTGTTTGTATATTTCATGCAGCCGGAGAAGGTAAGGGAAGAAAACAGAGTGCTGGAGACTCTATGATGGTTGTTTGCAGGCATGCAACAATCAAGAAGACAATCAACAAGAATATAGGATGAAGCTGGAAACACTCAGGATGCAGAGTGATAGCAGCAGATTTGCCAGGAGGGAAAACAGAGACAGCACCATGGCTACTGAAGGCCATAGGTATGCTGAAAGGAAAAACCTGAAGCTGATGAGCACAGCTGAAAGGGAGAAAGAACTTGCCGACATCATGGAAAGAATGGAAGAGCTTGAACTGTGGATGCAGCATAAGGCCAAGCAGAGATGGGTGTATGAATGGCCCATGAAGAAGTCGAAGGTAAAATGGCCAGTCATGGAGTTGATGTCTAGAAGATAGTGTAGACTGTTAAAAGGATGGTTGAGGTATGCTGAAAACCTCAATGGACCTGGAGAAATGGTTCGGATATGTGAACCGGAGACTGGGAGAGATCTCAGTGAAATGGGATCAGTTGAAGATCTCAATAACTACCAGGAGGGAAGAGAAGAAATTCCTAATTTCCAGGAGGGAAAAGAGTTGATATCAACTGAACGTCTCACGGACTATCAGGAGGACAGCCAGGGAATTTCACATTGCCAACTGGGCAATGATATGAGGTCACTGCGGGATCTCGAAGACTACCAAGAGGGTAGTGGAAGCATTCCATATTGCCAAGTGGGTAGGGATGAGAAGATGAGACTATATGAGGGTCTTATGAACTCATAAGTGAGTCAAAATCAGCCGAAGGAGCTGACATACGATGAAGATTCATATGGGTTTCCAAACCATGTAAATGAAGATGATGACAAGTTAAAAACTTTCACCATCCGAGAGGCTGATCTAAGGAGCCCTATAATGATTGGGGGAATCGAGATATTCCTACCACTTGCCCAGGAGGAGGCAGAAATCTGTGTTGCAGATGTAGCAACAATAGGAGGATAGCTAGTTGAGACTATCGCAGAAGAATTGGAGCAAAAATCTGAAGCTACCCAAGCAAGAGAGAATGATGAGCATTCCGAGGAATGGCTCAATATTTTCAGCCAGGAGACTGAAAAGACTGCAACATGGGAGTTTGCAGAAGAAGAGGAAGAAGAGATAGACAACACTAGTTTGGCTGATCTGTATGAACAAATTGAAGCCCTGGAGAGAAGGGTGGAAGTGCATGGTATGCACATCCAACAGGTGAAGTTGGAAGCTAATGAATAAGGCATGGGAGATCATAGTGATTTGCCCATGTGCCGAGAATTTTTACAGCTGAGGAGATTGCAGGGGTCGGGCCAGCCATTGGAGTAGTTGGATGAAGTGATCAAGAAGATTAGGGAGCTGATGATCCTGTCAATAAGAACTACCAGCAAGGAGAGGTTATGCAGAGAGAAGGAAGTAGCAACAACAACACAGAAGCAACAACAGCAGCAGTGGGATGGGGAAGATGAACAACTCCAGAGAATGATTTAGGATCCAAGTCAATTTCAACAGCTGATATGGGAAGCTCATGAATGTTGCAGCTGAGGAGTATGATGCAGGAGCATCCTTCCATGTTAGCCATCCAGCCACGTAGAGCACATGCATTCAAAACTGGAGAGAGGTGTTGTCCTCATTTTGATTTAAAATTGAATGTAATTAAATGTTTAAGCTGTTGAGCTGGGAATATGTGCCTTTGCACAGGCTGTGGATAAGTAGGCCTTTAATGTTTGTAAGGCTAAGATCTATATACGGATAGCGGACTAGACAGCCCATTCAATGTAATTGAATAGGGTAGGTAGATTGGAGGGAAGAGCTCGAAGAGCCTCCTCATGTAAAAAGGTCAATTGTATCTCATTTTGGATATGGATGAGCTAGCAAGAGCTAGGTGAAGTTAGAATCTGGGGGTAGAGAGCAGAAGAGAAGGAACCGAAACCTTGTTATAGGCCATGCTCAGGAACACCTTGTAAATATAGGCGGTTGCCATAATTAATAAAAAGAGTAGTTTTTCCTACATGATTATGTGTTAAATGAATTTCTGTGAGTGTTCTCTATATGATATGAATGTATGTTGTAGGTTCGCATTTGCAGGAGTGTGTTTGATTTTCAGGGATAGGAGTCTTTGAGGCTTCACACCAGGAGGGTGTGACAGAACGCTGCGGGTTCTGATAGCCATGCACAGAGGTTCATTTCTGAACACTGCGGGTTCAGGAAAAGATGTGTTGTGAGCACAAAACTGGAATCAACAACTCGAAGACCTCAAGGTTGTTGAACACCTTGGAGGCAAGGTTGTGTAGGAGATACACATTTTGCAGATAGAAGCTCTGAGGAGTTCTGTGAATCCCTACCAGGTGGGCATTGAGCTAGTGCAAAGAGTGCACAGTAGAAGAACTTGGTTGTGAGTTCTTAAGAAGTCAGAATCACCGAGGATTCTTGACACTCTGCTAGGTGGGCATTGAGACGTTGTGCAGACAGGAACAGGGGAAGATAACTCTTTGATTTCTATATTCTGAAGGAAGAGTCCATGGAGGGACCTTCGTAGGGTTACTGAATACCCGGAAGCACTCAGCATGAGGTTGCTTGAGGAAATGATAGCTCGGAGGGCATCTAATTTCAACATCTGAGGGAGAAAAGAAAGAAGAATCAAGTTTCCTTAGGGGTCGAAGCTACATGAGAGCTTAGGATGGATAGCACCTTTGTGTGCATGTGAATACTCTGCAGAGGTGTAGGAGTTGAAGAGTCCTTCGAGGGTTCAAAGGGAAGGATAATCTCAAGAAGGCGAGTGCTTTTACGCACAAAGTAGTAACTGCAAGGAGTGCAGAAGCTTCAGAACCCTTTGACAGGTTCAGAGTACCCAAAGCTCAGGGGAAACAACGTTTTCATACGCGCGACGAAGATTAGAATTGAGAGATCGCTAGGAAGAAGATGGCACAGGAAGAAGTACACAGGAGAAGAGATTGTGAGCGTCAGATCCTGCTCAGGATTGTTGGACAACTGAGAGGGGGGGTGAATCAGTTGTTACCGTGCTTAAACAATTATGCTTCTTTTTAAATCTTTACAAGGCACTCAATGATGATCACTATAATGCAGAGAATTAAACAAGGGCACATTCAGCATCAGTCACATATATGAGAAAGACAGAGACAGATAATTCCCGAGGAAACCCATACAGGGTAAAAACCTCTTTTTCTTTATATGATAAGTATTATCCACATTCTTTACATTATCATACATATGAGCACCAACTCATTGTGAGGCTACAACCTCTATTTTTGCA
>SNQJ01S0033880.1:58395-81471 GCA_010110895.2 Picea sitchensis
AGTTGGTAGGTTTCAGGCTTCACCAAAAACTTCTCATCTACTTGCAGTCAAAAGAATTTTCAGATATTTTAAGGGGACAACAGAGTATGGTTTATGGTATCCTACAGGTAATCAGCTTGATTTATATGCTTTTGCTTATGCTGATTGGGTAGGTTGTGTTGATGAAAGGAAGAGTACTAGTGCAGCATCATTTTTTCTTGGAGGATGTCTTGTAAGTTGGTCAAGTAAAAAACAATCAGCAGTGTCTATGTCTACTGCTAAAGCAGAATACATTGCAGCTGCAACTTGTTGCACTCAGGTTCTATGGATGAAATAGATGTTGGAAGATATACATATTCATTATAATGAACCTATACCTATCTTCTGTGATAATACCAGTGCAATTAGTATTTCTAAAAATCCTGTTATGCATTCCAAAACAAAGCACATTCCCATTAAATTTCATTTTCGAAGAGAGCAGGTTATGTCTAAAGTTATTAAAGTTGAATATGTTGGCACAAAATATCAGATAGCAGATGTATTTACTAAACCTTTATCTAAAATGAAATTTGAAAGTCTAAGGGATCAGTTGGGGGTTTACCCTCTGTAATTTCATTTCATTCTAAAAGATTGCACGGGCTTCATTATAAAATCAGACTGCACAGGTTTATTGACTATTATTGATAGGGGGAGTTGCTACTGAAATGATACATACTTACAAGTGATTTTCTTTGCTCGAGGGGAGTATGGTTGATTCCTTTTCCATAGATGTCCAAAGGGGGAGAAGAGATTAAATTTTTCCATCAATGCCAAAGGGGGAGTTTGTTGGTAGGTCTTGCAGTTTGCATAGTAGGGTAGTTTGCACAGGACTTGGTTTTTGTCATTAATGTCAAACTTTAAAATGCCAAAGGGGGAGTTTGTTGGTCATTTTTCACAGGCACCATGGATTAGTTTGCATAGGCACAGTGGTTCCTAATTTGGAGATCAACATGCCTCTTGACATACAAAAATGCGAAACTGTGAAGAACCCAGGAGGTGAGCCTTTGGTTATAACTTGAGGTCACATGTGAAATGAGCCTTGGAAGAGGAGTCAACACACTTAGCTTGAATTTCGGAGATCAGAGATTGACCAGCACATGACATGTCATCCTAAGTAACGTCACTATGATACGTCACTCCGGGAATTTCTACTTTGGGATTTTTGCATGGTAAGCAAAAACTCCAACATCACGAAGTCCCGAATGCTGAAATACCAAAAGGGACACACGTTGGATACTTTCAGGGATTACGACTTGAAGTGTCGAAACATTTCATCACAGAAACACCGAAATGCGGAAATGCAAAAACGCCGAAATGTCGAAACGCTAAAAGTTGAAATGTCGAAAGGGACTATTGTGAGTATCGAAAACCCAAAAGGAAAAATGCTGAAATCACGTCAGCCGTTATATTAAGAAAAGAAGGGATCAGATTATGAAGTTTTGTGGACCATTGATCAAGATCCATTTCGGGGATCGCGACTTAGAGTGTCGAGACACTTCATCACATGAATGTCGAAATGCCAAAATGTGAAATGCCGAAATGAGAAATGCATTTTAGTTAAGCCTGTGGTCATAGCCAATGGGCATATGGTTTAAGCACAAGTGTCTTGTTGAAGCACTCGAGGGTTATTCTATGCTGAGACAAAACAAATGTATGATCATCGACCGGTGTTGGTTAAATATTTAAACTAATCATGTGGCTACTATTCTTCTTGAGGCCTTGACCAATAATAATCACTATAAGGTAGTTATTCAGTTATTGTAACTAAATCTTCGAAGCCTGAGGGTTCGAGTGTACACTCTGAATGTACAGGGTAGAGATAAGTGATTTTTTTTTAGATGAAAGTTGGTGTGTATGGAATTAATGGTACAACCGTAGCTCTAAGGTAAAATTCATTTCTATAAATGAATATAAAACCGAAATAAAATTATACAGGGACAGTGAGAAGAAATGATGAAGATATAGCAGATATCAAGAGGAGAAGAATGGATTTTTATATGATTATATAAACATAGAGGAATTGAATGATGAATCCTTTTCTAGAGAAGATAAAGAGTTGGTTTTCAGGTTCTTAGTGATAGAGAAGGATTCCAGGGTGGTAGGGAGGAGCAAGGGGAGACTATAAAAGTCTCCTGTACAAGTTGATGCTTGTACATCTGGGAGTTGTAGCTTCCATTAAGTAGGTGCTAAAGAAACAAAGGTAGTCGCCTAATCTGGGTTGTAGCTCAGATAAAATAAGACTATAAAGAGGATTTGGAGCTTTCCTTTCATTCGTAAGAAGAAGAGGTTTTTCCCTTTTGGGTTTCCTCATGAAAAATCACTGTGTCATTGTTTCATTTATGTGATTGTATATTTATTGGTTAAATGTATCACTGCAAGTTAAATGTTAAATTCATGATTTATTGATTAATAAGTAATATTCTTATAAAATTAAATAAATTTTATACAACTAATTCACCCCCCCGCACTCAATTGACTTATCCTGTACAACATAAGGGACTCTTTTTCTTTGACCATGCAAGAGATTGGGTCTCGCGAGTTCACGAATTTTAACACAATGCCACATCTCTCAGCAATAGGTGAGACATGAAATTGTGAATAGTCATACGGTATAAGCACTTCTCCCTTATCCCCACCTTTGCAATATGACCACAACCAAGGCCTGGCACGAGCCCTCTCGTGACTTGCGACTTCGCAAGTTGGAGAGTCATGGACTCTCAACTCCTCCAGCGCCCCAAACGTTGATAACTGAACTTGAAATATGGCGAATAGTGTATGGCCCCTTTCTGTTAGCTCCCTTTACAAATTACCATCGGCTAGGCTAAGTACTATCCCCTCTCACAACTCGCGACTTCGCGAGTTGGAGGGTCCTAAACTGTTGCTCTCCCTTTGCGAACCTCTGAAGTGCGATAAGTCAATAGAGTGTTGACTCCTCCAAACTGACGTGTCCACACCAACATTCATCCACTTTCACCTTTTCTGCATGCTACGTCAGTGCCACCTATCATTCGTGACTTCAGTGTTTGACGTTTTGTAACCTCTGCGATCACAACAAAGGTTTATACACCTCGAAAGCCCGATATGTGATATGATGCAGGGGGTTGATCCAATGGTTCTCCTGCTGCTGAAATCCAACGGCCTAGATCTCTCGCCTTATACCTCATGACTCGAGACTTGAAACGACCCAGGAATTGGTCTACCTTCCAAACCCATGAACCCTGAAACCCCGAGAAAATCTGACGGCTTGAATAAAATGTGATCAACGGCTCCCATTGATCCTCGACTCCCAGGTGATGGGTTCCTCCTATTGCTAACCACCTTGCAAGTTTGACATGATCTTACGGTCCTCGCAAATTCTGCGATTCTCCATGGATAATGTCATTTGTCCTTCTGCGTCCTTGATAATTCTTTGGCCCCAAGCTTCGATTCAGATTCTTGGCCTTTCTTGCTCTTGGATGATTTTGATTCAAACTTTCGCTCACCCTTTGCAACCTCCAAACAAAGTTGATTTTCTGGGTCTTCGACTTCTCTTGTAGAGTTATGACTTCGAACCTCCCCTGCGCATGAAATTTGAGTGCCACGATAACTACTCCAGTTATCTCTCAAAGGAATCTTTGTGCACTCCTTGTGACAGAGAATTCTTCAACTCCTCTGCAAAATTGAAGAAATTTTCCCTCTTTCCCAGCCTACGCACTCCTTGCTCATGCTTCTACCTGTAAAAGCACAATTATATCTTTCCTGAGAGTTTTGAGATAAATTTCATAACCTGGTCAATGCACTCCTTGCAGATCCTCCACTTCACTATTTGCAGGAGTTCTCAGAAAGAGAAACAACTGAAACTCATTCTCCCCTTAGCCAGAATTCAAACATTTAAAAAGGAATCCCATAGCATACACACACACATAACATTGAAATAAAATGCACACAGAGAATATAAACAAGCCTGCAACATACCATTCAATAGGTGGTTGCAACAACCATAACACACACATAGATTTGGAATCAAAGATTTCTTCTATTAATTCCAATGCTCATGTACATGGAAAATAACAACTAAATGCATAAAAATCCTTTGTGCTCTTCTATTCTCCTCTGCAGCTCTACAGCTTATGAATTTTGAATTATGTTACAAAGATACAAGGGTTGAGGATGTCTATCATCCGTTTTCCCTCCTAAGCTCCTAAAACTGTCTAGTCTATCATTTAAATATACCTACTTGCATTAAACAAACTTAAATGCCTATTACATCCATGGATAGGAACATACACCCCAAAATCAGTTTGGATCTTCAAGATATAAATGCAACTGTTCTTTCCTCCTGTCCACTACATTAATGTTTCAGATTTTAAATTTCAAAATGTTTTCACAAAAATGTGTTCAAATTACATCTGCGCGTCCAACTGTCTCCTTGGATTTAGGCATGCACTTTGGATTTATACGATGCTCTTACATCACCATGCAAGGTGTAAAATACGCAGTGGGCACATAGGTTGAGCGATGGATAAATGAGTAGGCCATATCATATATTAAATGTTGTAGGTATAGTCATTAAGGCCATACAATGTTACCTTTGTAGCTTATTTATTTCCCTATTTATGGTGAAGTGCAACGACAAACTAGTTAGGGTTTAGTTGCGTATCACTGTTGTTTTGGTCATGTGATAACTCTTGCCTATCATCTCGTCAACACTTATGCCAAGTTAGTTACCTTGGGGTCGTTCAAAACCAAGAAAACAAACAGTTACCCCTTGTGCTAGTCACAACTACTCCGAGTTAATACTTATGTGCATTGGTATCATATACTTATAGTTGTGTTAACTTTATCATAAGAACCGTTAAAGGGTAATATAATTATACTTTGGATTGCGCAAATGGGATAGAATTCCTGTAGTATATAATTACTTTGTGCAAATAGAATGGAAGACCAAGGTGGATACATGTCTTAGGTAGTATATTACACCTTCACCCATGTGGAGGGTAGAACCGAGACTATCATGAATAAAATATGTACATTTATATATATATGTAACTTACATCCATGTCAAGAAGTAGTAAGAGTAAGCTATGGATGGAAAGAAAGTAGTAGGACCTTTCTATCGTAAGGTTAATGATTGTTTGAAAGGTTTCTCTTTTAGACAAATGATCATTTCTAGTGACCCTAATTAATTTTTTTTTTATTTTGTAAAATTGAGGAACATTACAGAAAGAATCATGGTCAACCAAAATCTAAGAAAACTATTGAAGATACATCTTCAACTAGACCATCCATGTTCAAGCCACAAAGAAGATTCAATCATGATCATGATTAGTTAAGGAAGAAATTCATAAGGACTACACCACCAAGAAGATCATTCACTCCCAGGTATGCAAATTTGTTTTATGGTCAATATTTTTATTGTACTAATTTTGGACATAAGGTTGCAAATTGTAGGGATTAAAAAAGAAATGTTCAAGCAAAAAGTGTTTATGTGGCCCCACGTAACATTGAATGTTACAAATGTCATAACTATGGACACATAGCTAGTGATTGTAGAAGTATGAATGATACTTCCATGAAACAGAACACGAATATCATATATAAGAAAGTATGGATAAGATAAAAAGAAGAACAGGTGAACAAAGACCATGTCCCAGACATCACAAGATTGGCAATAAAACGAGATGCATAAAATTATACAGAGAAAAAGAAATATGTTAGATACATAAAGGTTTGGAAAATAACTGAAAGAAATCAAGGACAAATAAATAAGGAACAAGTTTAAGAGATTGTACTTTTAGGCATTGTAGTGAAAGATGAATCCGCAGATAGAAGGAAAGAAGTCAGATCTCATAGAGATGATGAATCTACCAATGAATATGATGACGAATACACATCAAATGAGGAATTTTTTTGATCCATCCGGCTTAGATAATCCCAATAATATGAATAATAGATAGGGGGAGTCTATACGATAGTTGAGATAGACCAGAGAACCATCGTTCGAGCAACTTGCAGAATTTGAGTAGACAGATTCAGTGCATTCAGTAAGCAAAAGTATAATATGATAGATTAATCAACTGTAGTAGTACTTAATGATAGTACAATGACATATGAGTGAAAATTATGGAAAATTGTGTAGCAGAGTCTTGAAAAGTATCGATAGAGTGTAAAATACCACTCTTACGTGCATTGAGTAGACTTAATCCTTGAGGACAATTGCGTGCAAGTGATCTGGGTCATTGTACTATTGGCTATTTTTATTATGATTATGAGACATTATGGATTTGATGTTATGTCATTTTCTTATATTTACATCGATAGGTGCTATTGACTAGGTTCTCCTGAGTGTGAAGGACTCTGGACATTAAGGATGCAGAGGCATCGATGAAACCCCTTGGACTCTGGATCGCGTTAGGGAGTGGACTATTAGGGTTTGAATGTTGTTGATGTGACATATGTACATATGATTAGATGTTATGAAGATTCATTATTATTGCTGACATGATTCATTGATGGATGCAGGATGACAATAGCTTTCCCACCAGACTCACATTTGGAGTAAAGGGGTCACGCACGAAAACGAGAGACATTGAGGGAGAGGTGTGGCAGCAGCCCTGCCACAGCCTACTAGCACTCCCACCATGGCTCGAATTGTAGGTTAACCATTACCTAGTTCGAGAAGACCCATGATGTCGTGAGGGAAGACTGTGGCATTCGCTCACGATGATGCTAAGGGGAATGCAATAAGGTAGGAGCCTTATTCCTTAGAAGCCCTTAGTCTCCCACAAGATATTTGACGTCTACCAAATTCAGTCAAGAGGTGAGTGGAACCCTTGGATCACGTAGTGCATCTTGAAGGGAACGTCGCATAAATAAAACAGAAAGAGGCGAGTGGCACCCTTGGAGCACACAGTGTGTCTTGAAGGGCACGTCGTGAAAAAAAAAAAAAAAGAGGCAAGAGGCACCCTAGGAGCATGTAGTGCATCTTGAATGGCACGTTATGATTTTAACTATGATAATTTAATAAACCTAGTGCCTAGAAACATATGCCCCCTTAGAACCTAGTCAGCCCTAAAATAGTAGATTCTATGAGTAAAGTTTAATAACTAAAATTTCCCTTAAAAATTGTCACCCAACCTAGTGAATTTAAAACCTAGGTCTAAGCAGAACCTATGAACAAAAATAATTAGACATATAAAAAAAAGGGGGTAAACAAATTCAAACTTTAATTATTAAAGTAAAAATTATAATGGAGGATTAAATTTATTAAAAGGGATGAATGGTTGCTTTTATCTACACTTGCTAAATTGATTTTTAGTTAAAAAAGAAAAAGCGTAGATGGTTGTTTTTATCTACACTTGCTAAAATGATTTTTAGTAAAAAAAGAAAAAGGGGGAAACTTAAAAGAAAAGAAACCTTAAAGAAAAGGGGAATCTTAAATAAAAAGGGGAATGTCCAACTTAGTAAGGAATCTAGCCTTTGGGACTTTCTGTTTATGAACTCAACTAGGAATTAAGTAAGGAGAGGTCATTTAAGAATTGTAAGGGAATATTGGGATACCGAGGTGCGTTTTTAGAAACACTTTTAGGTGGGTGAGAGAAATAGGAATATTTAATTAATAAATAAAATTGTTTTTCTGGTGCAACTAGGGGACTAGGCGACATGTGTACGGGGGAGGGGTTTCCTAATTAATTAAAGGAAAAAGGAATCTAATGAGCATTTGGGAAACTAATGACTAAGAAACTATATAAAAAAGATGGTGGAGGAGGAGTATCAATCATAGCTGGCTTCTGTAACATTACGCTGCCGAAATTTCATCTTGACTGAACTTTCGCTTGTGGGAGTTGGGATGCCCAGCTCGGGTAACGAGTGGTAGATCGAACTTGCAAGGTGAGATGGGTGTTATAATTCTCTGGTATCATGTGTGTAGCCCCTTTGTGGCTTGAGGGGCTCAGGTGGAAGAAGAGTACCCCTAGCGTTGGTTGCGAGGTACTGGCGAGGTCACATCGGTTGGCAAGCGGGAGCTGGATGGAGTGCATGCGGGACAATGACTTTAGGTTCTTCTCATTTGGCTACGGTACACATGCGTATAATTTGTATTAAATAATAGCTCAATTTCTTGTTAATACATTTCTTTATTGACGAAAGCTTTCTTGCATAGATGTTGTTAAAAGAAAATGACTTCATTTTGGTCCTGGGACATTATTTATTTTACTTTACATTTTTATTGTTTTTAATACAAAGAAATTGTGTTTTATCTTTTGTTCCTCTATCCTTTAAGTTATTAGTCTGTGCCTGAGCAGTCGGTCAAGAGTCGAATCAACTGTCTTCACTATGGTGCTAAAGATTTAGATTCAAATTCCCTTCTTTCTTGTGCATGGATAATAAAGTGAAGGATAATTTCTCTTCCCAACAAATCCCTTTTTGTACAACAAAAATAATTCTTTATTTCTCTATTATTACTATTGTTTTTACTCTCTGCAATTCGTCTTTTTATTTACCAGCGATTCCATTTTTGTATACAACGAATTTAAGCATTAAGGGATCTGCATTTTATTGTATATTTACTCAGCCATTTCATTTTTCATTTGCCAAGGAGTTCATTGTTGTATACAACGGAATAACCAGTAAATTCTCTGAAATTGTTGTGTATTGACTGGGTCATTTCGTTTTAAGATTTTCCAGGGATTTCATTGCATCCCAGTTCACCCTTGCATTTTAATTTTGACCTGACTTATTCCCTGCATTGGAATTCATAGACTTGATTCCCACATGCATATTAATTACTTCTCCTTCCCTCGCTCGTATTCAGGGCCTTAACTCTCACGCCCAACCCTTAACGATAGACTCCCTACCAGTGTTAATTTAAGACTGAGATAATATAGGAAGTGGTTTCAGTAAGTAGTTTGGTAATTTAAGTTTATTTCCATTTGATTTAGTATTAATTTAAGACAGAGATAATATAGACATGTGTTTTAGTAAGTAGTTTAGTAATTGAGTTTATATCCATTTTCAATCAATTTTTCCCTACTCCTAAATCCAATATCGAAATTTTCACTTTACACAACTTACATTCAAGTCAAGGCAGGTGCATAGATGAGGAATGACAACCTAGCTGAATCATATTTATGTGATAAATATGGCCCAACATTAATTAAGCATTGTGTTAGGAAGTATTGAATGCTATGTAAAGGTGGGTATATATTCACTGATCTAATTTTTTTTAAGTATATTGATGTATCCATTTTCAAATAGTATTCAATGTTAAGTAGTAGGGTGGATATTAATGGATATTAGTGACCATAAAATGACCAGAAGAATCCATAAAAGAAATGAATCTAAACACTTAATTCTCCCTAAATAGTAGACATATTGATACTGTTATGAAATTACTTTTTATAATAAAAAGGATAACGAAATAATGATGATAATGTTATGAAAATATTTTTATAATAAAAATATAGTTAATGAAATAATGATGCGATAATAGTATGGATATCATGTGACTCAGGGAAATCCTATTGCCTTTTTTTTTCCTGCAATTTTGAAATCCGATGGACTTCAGCTTAATGCTCAAATTAAACATTGAGTTTTCCAAATTGCAATTACTGTGTCTAGCGGGCTCTATGATGGGAACAAAAATGGACTCTCCACCAGCGAGCTACAATAATGAAACACAATTACAGTAATCGAATACAGTATTGGTAACTAAAATCTGTCATCTTGACCTATCCACCATTTATTGTTGTTGCCTACGCACACATCTCGAAAATAAAATAAATTCATATTGATTGGAAAATTCATGATTGACATTCATGCATCACCAAAGTTGCTTCCCTTTATACTTCTCTAATAATGAATGTGTTCCTTATACTAAAATTTACATATTGATAAAGATTATACAATTGCATATAAATTGTGAAATTTTCATGGTTAATATATATGACATTTATATATCGAGAAAGATCTGGTTAATATATATGATATTTGTTGTGTTGGCATGAAAAAAAAAATTTACCTTTTATGCTTCAACTCTTCTTAGGCATAACAGAGGGTTGTTACATAGAGATGGACGTGAAATCAAATTTTATGAATGGAGAACTTGAAGAAGAAGTCTACATTGAACAATTGATTCCTAGAGCATGGTACTCTAGACTAGATAAATATCTACAACGGGAAGAGTTCAGAAAAGGAAGTGCAGACAACAACCTCTACATCAAGGTAACTCAAGATGGTATTTTATGAATTGAATTTTATATTGATGATATTATTTTTGGAAGTACTGATGACAGGTTAAGCCAGAAATTTGCAAAGGATATGCATAATGAATTTGAAATTTCATTACTTGGAGAACTATCCTTCCTTTTGGGTCTTCAAATATGTCAAAGCAACCAAGGAATTTTCATTTCTCAAACTAAGTATATCATAGAAATTCTAAAGAGGTTTGGAATGGAAGATGGAAAACCAGTTACCACTCCTATGCAAACCAGTTACAAGTTGAGAAGAGATGATGATTCAAAGTCTACAGACCAGTGGAAATACAGGTCAATGATTGGTATCTTACTATATGTGACAACAAAAAGGCTAGATGTAATGCAGGTAGTTGGACAGGTGACACGATTTCAAGAAACAACAAAGGAATCACATGTATTAGCAGTGAAGAGGATTTTCAGATGTCTCAAACGAACAAAAGAGTTTGGATTATGGTATCCAAAAGGAAAGGATCTATCACTTATCTCCTACATAGATGTAGATTAGGCAAGTTGCATTGATGATCGACGAAGAACCAGTGGAGAAACGTTATAATTGGGTGAGTGTTTAGTAACTTGGCTAATCAAGAAACAATTATCAAAATCTTTATCTACAACCGAAGAAGAGTATATTGCAACAACATGATGTTTTAGTTAGGTTCTATGGACGAATTGTTTTTTGAAAAATATACAGGTTGAGTATGATGAGCCCATTCCAATCTATTGTGATAATACAAGCGCCATCAGTATCTCAAAGAACCCGGTGATGCACTCCAAGACAAAGCACATTCCAATAAAGTATCATTTTCTATGGGAACATGTTGCAGAGAAGAACATCAGAGTTGAATATGTGGGCACAAAATAACAAGTGGAAGACATCAT
Source organism: Picea sitchensis (assembly GCA_010110895.2). Lineage (NCBI taxonomy): Eukaryota > Viridiplantae > Streptophyta > Pinopsida > Pinales > Pinaceae > Picea > Picea sitchensis. Next base: position 69,525 of record SNQJ01S0033880.1, read on the forward strand.
TACAAAACCGCTCCAAGGGAATCCTTTGAGTATCTTCGCCAGAGACTCCAAGTAATTTCTACTCCAAAATGAATGTTACAGAATTCTTATCTTATATGTCTTAGATTTACACGAGGAAACATCATAAAGAGGACAGTTCAGGTTGCAAGATAAGTTTCAGGAAGAGTTGAGTCAAGGGGAGCATCCCAGGATGGAAAGATACATTTTCCATTGATTACAAAGGGGGATAGATTTATCATATGCAAAGGAAAATGATGAGAGAAAGAGCATAGAGGCAGGGTTCTAGGAGGAGTGATGGTAACATGGGGAGAATGAGTGACATGCCTTCAATATTGCATCATAGTGTTGTCATCAATGCCAAAGGGGTAGATAGTTCATTAATTGGGTTGGTTTTCATTTATGTCAACCCTTGAAGAAAGTCCGGTAGCGAATTCTGATAGCACAATGGTTTGGGTAATTGACCCAAGTTTGTTTGATGCATAATGGTATGAATTTTGATATATTTTTAGGCAAGACTATTATATATGGATAGTACATGTCATGCCATTTCATGTGGTATGTGGAACGTCACATAACTCCTTATGGTTATAGATTTATGGCCATGTGAAGCTGGAGAACCCTCATGAGTCATCTAGAAGTCCCAAAAGGTTAAAGTAGTCAAAGTGGTTGCAAAGAAGAAATAATTTAAATAATAAATTGAAGTGATGAGTGTATTATAATTCAAAGTGGATACAAAATAAATTATTTAAATAATAAAGTTAATCGATAAATTACTAAGTGAAAAAGTGGTTAGAAGTGGATTAGCCCTAAAATAAGGAAATTGGGTTAAGATGGTTAGAAGGTAACCCCTTGAGGAAACTACATGAAAGTATAAATAAGGGGCAAGGGTCTCTCATTCTTAATCACACTTGAGAATATTGAATATCTATAAGTGAGTGAGGTAACCAAAGGATACATAAGCTGAATTTCAAAGGGAAGGTGAAGTAAATCAGGCCGAAATTCAAGGGAGGCTAAATTCTTTTGATGATGCTTTCTAAGGTATGTTATTTATAGGTCATCTCACCATTTTCACAATAACGTCTTTTATAGAATGATTCAGACCGTGAAATTGCGAGACTGTTGAGGAAACATATCCAGGTAGTTGTGATAACAATTTCAACTTGTGGGTTATTGTATTTTTGGAGTTACACTCCATGGAAAATAGGGTTTGTGGGCAGTCCTGAAACTAGTCTAAAAAAAGTGTTTCGAGTAAAAACATCATAACTTCTTCATAACAGATCCAAATTTAGTGGGACCAAATGTATTGGTTAGAGTGTGCATATGTTATATAATATAACATATGCATTTCATATGTTATATTATATAACATATGCATTGCATGTGTTAATATTATAGTTCATATATTATATTATATAACATATGCACTTCATGTGTTAATATACATATAACATATATGTGTGTTATATGTATAACATATATATATGTTATATGTATATGTTATATGTAAAGAGGTTCAGAATGGAAGATTGTAAACCAGTTACCACTCCTATGCAAATTAGTTGCAAGTTGAGCAAAGATGATGATTCAAAGTCTATAGACTAGAGGAAATACAGGTCAATGATTGATAACTTACTATATGTGAAACCATCCATACCATATGTAATGTAGGAAGTTGGACAGGTGACACGATTTCAAGCATCACCAAAGGAATCACATGTATTAGCAGTGAAGATGATTTTTAGATATCTCAAAGGAACATAAGAGTTTGGATTATGGTATCTAAAAGGAAAGGAACTATCACTTATTTCCTACATAGATTCATATTGGGAAGGTTGCATTGATGACCAATGAAGCACCAGTGGAGCAACATTACACTTGGGTGAGTGTTTAGTATCTTGGATAAGAAAGAAACAATCAACAGGATGTTGTACTCAAGTTCTATGGATGAACCAAACTTTGACATATATACAGCTTGAGTATGATGAGCCCATTCCAATGTATTGTGATAATACAAGTGCCATCAGTATCTCAAAGAACTCGATGATGCACTCCAAGACGAATCACATTGAAATAATGTATTAATTTCTATGTATACATGTTGTAGAGAAGATCATCAAAGTTGAATATGTGGGCACAAAACAACAAGTGGAAGACATCTTTACAAAATTGCTTCCAACGGACGCCTTTGAGTATCTTCCCCAAAGACTCAGAGTACTTTGTACTCCAAAATCAATGTTATTGAATTCTTATCTTATATGTCTTAGATTTACATGAGGAAGCACCATAAAGAGGCCAGTTCAAGCTGGAAGATTAGTTTCAGGAAGATTTCAGTCATGGGGAGTAACCCCAAATGCAAAGATACCTTTTCCATTGATGACAATGGTGGAGATATTTATCAGATGCAAAGGTAAATTCTTGGAGAAATAGAACAAATGCATGGTTCTAGGAGGAGTGATGGTCACATGGGAAGCATGAGTGACATGACGTCAGTATTGCATCAGAGTGTTGATATCAATGCCAAAGGGAGATACTGTTGATTAATTGGGTAGCTTTTCATTGATGTGAACCCTTGAAGAAAGTATGAGAGTGAATTTTGGTAGCACAATGGTTTGAGTAATGGACCCAAGTTTGTTTGATGGATAATTGTATGAGTTTTGATATATTTGCAGGGAAGACTATTCTAGATGGATATTACATGGCATGTCATTTCCAGTGGTATTTGGAATGTCACATAAATCCTTGCGGTTAGAGAGTTATGGCCATGTGAAGTTGGAGAACCCTCATGAGTCATCTAGAATCCCCAAAAGGTCAAAGTAGTTAAATTGGTTGCAATGAAGAAATACTTTAGATAATAAAGTGAAGTGATGAGTGTACTATAAGTCAAAGTTGATACAAAATAAATTATTTAAATAATAAATTTAATGGATAAATTACTAAGCGAAAAAGTGGTTAGAAGTGTGGTATCCCTAAAATAAGGAAAGTGGGTTAAGATGGTTAGAAGGTAACCCCTTGAGGAAGCTACATGAAAGTATAAATAAGAGGCAAGGGTCTCTCATTTTTAATCACACTTGAGAAAATGAATATGTACAAGTGACTAAGGTAACCAAAGGATATGTAAGATGAATTTCAAAGGGAAGGTGAAGTAAAGAAGGCTGAAATTCAAGGGAGGATAAATTCTTTTGATGATGCTTTCTAAGGTATGGTATTTACAGGTCATATCACCATTTTCGCAATAATTATTTTTATAAAATGATTCAGACCGTGAAATTGGGAGGATGTTGGGAAATCATATCCAAGTAGCAGTGATAAAAATTTCATCTTGTGGGTCGTTGTATTTTTGGAGTTACACTCTGTGGAAAATAGGGTTTGTGGCTAGTCCTGAAGCTAGTCTAAAACAGGTGTTTCGGGTAAAAACATCATAAGTTATTCATAAAAGATCCAAATTCAGTACGACAAAAATTATTAGTTAGAGTATAGTATATAGTATTTTGTGTACCATTTTCATATTGATACAACAAATATTTCATGTGGGGCACATTCTACAAATTTTCTCTCTAAAATAAGCCATAATTCAACAAGGTATGTCATTTTTTCTATATCTCCTTTTCTAAGAGATTCCAAGTAGTGAAATTTTGAGGAATTACATAAACGACACTGAAGAATATTTTTTACCATTTTTAGATATTTATTCATTATAGGTACACAGTTATGATTATTGTAAGTTAGGTTTGTTGACTAATCCAAAATTAGTCATGTGAGACTAAAGCAAAGTTTGATGAAAAGGCTAGTATTTTGTTGTTAAAGTTAAGGAAGGTTTGTAGGTATGTGATCATATACACCAGTTTTGTTATAGGGTTACACATCATATTTGGATGATAAAATTGATGAGGGAATTTTGGTTGAGGTATGTTACAGATAGAGCTTGTATAACAGTGAGGTTGTAGCACATGGTTTGATGTAATGGTTTATTGAGGTACATGTTGGGTGCATAGTTGAGATAAGTAGTTGATGAGTTGGAACATACATGAGGTGTATTGTTGATGATGTTGGTACATCTAGATGATTCATAGTTGATGAGTAGTTGATGCATAATTGGCACATACTTGGTACATTGTTGGAGGCACTTGTTAGTAGTATTGTTGACACATGGTTTATGGATGATGTAGCATACTTGTCTTGGTATATTATTGGAAGCAAATATTGATCTTGGTGATGGTTATAAGTTGTTTTGTTATGCTTGGTTGACGCACATATTGGCGATATTGTGCATATGGTTGAGAGTTGTCTTGGTGAGTAGATCTCATTTGGTTTATAATATTGATGAGCCATGTTGTTGTGATAGGTTGTTTGGACATGTTATTGTGACAGGTTATTTGTATAGGTTTGGTGCATGGTTGATGCATTTATTTATGGTACAGGTTGAGGTATAGGTTAATGTATGGTACATGTTGACAGATGTTATTGGTACAGGTTGTTACATGTTGTTTGGTGCAGGTGATTGGTACAGGTTTACAACAATATATCTCACAATGATAGTGTGACAATGGTTTCATCATTCTACTTATATTTCAGAGCGATTGGACAGAGAAAGGACAATTGGTTGTAGACACCTTTCGGTTGTAGCCAAATAATAAAGGGAGTTGTAGCCTCCTTCTGGTTGTAGCCAAATAATTGGGGAGTTGGAACTTCCCTCAAGTTGTATCCTGAGAAACTAAGGGGTTGAATCCTCATTCTAGTTACAGTTGGAAAACAAAGGAAGTTAGTGCTTCCAATGAATGTAATTCTTAAACACATATATGAAAAAAAATTATGTGGTTTTCTCCCACTTTGGGTTTCCACGTAAAACACAGGCGTATTGTGTATGTGTATGATTGCTCATTTGTTCATTGTTTATTTACTATGAAACTATTGGATGATAATGCTATATTGATACAACACTTGCATTTTATGGTTCAAAATCATATTATTGCTCTATTATTGATTCACCCACCCTCTCAGTAATCCAACAATTGAAATCAGAGTTGGTTCCTTCAGGAAACAATTTAACCACTGGAAGGAGATCATGGATTATTCTGAGAATGGAGTACCACTATTCAATGGTAAAAATGGTTTAAAGTATGATATGTGGAGTAGAAGTAAAAAAGTATTTTTACAGGAACAAAGGTTTTATATGTGGCTATCAGTCTTTATAGGATATGATAGTTCAAAAAGGGAAACGACTGCAGCCAAGAAGGAATTGAAGAAAAATAAGAGAAATGGATTCCATATGGGAAGGATTACCTAATCCAGTAAGAGAAAAGGTTGCTAAATATTCATCAACCAAATAAATTTGGGATAAGTTACATGACATATATTATTCACCCATTGTAGATTCAAAAAATGTAGATGCAAATACAGATCAAGAAGAATTATGTTCACCATGTAAAATAGATTCAAAAGATGAAGAGTACATAATAACCAGAGGTATGTTGTTTTTCTTTAATTGTGAAAAATGAGGAAATTTTGAAATAGAATACCATGAAGGAAATGCGACAGAAAAACTAATTGAAAAGGAAGAAAATTATAAAGAATAATTGATTAGCGCTTTATATGAACTAAGAGAATGAAACAATTCACTCAAGAAAGAATTGATGAAACAAAAGGAAAGTGCTCACAATTTTGAAGAATCCAAACAGGTCATCAAGAACATAAGAACTCAGCTAGAACAATCTAAAATATCGAATAAAATATTGAATATCAAAAGCAATATTTGGAAGCCAACATAGCAGCACAGAAGGAAGAAGCAGAAATGAGAGAGAAGATATTGACAGATCAACTTAAGGAAAGAACTAATGATCTAAACCATCTTGAGGAAGATTTTGGTCAAGAAGAGAAAGGACTTCGAGAAGAAATAATCACATTAAAAATTCAGATTGAAGAAGCGAAAAGAATAGAATAAGTCATGAAGTCTCAGATAATGAAGAAAGAAGAAGAGGTTGAGAAGCTTGAAGAAACAACTGTCACATTGAGAAGAAAAATCGTTAAGCTCAACAAGAATGTTGAAGAGATAGAAACATCCACATCAGTTATAGAGAATGAATATAAGCACTCTAGGTTGCTAGAAAAGAAGAATGAAGAAAATATAAAGAGTTATGTAGAAGTACTCAAAGGAAGGAATCATGGTCAACAAGAATCTAAGTAAACTATTGAAGATACATCTTCAAGAAGACCATCCATGTTCAAGCCACAAAGAATTTGCAATCATGATCATGATCGGTCAAGGCATAAATTCAGAAGGACTACACCACAAAAAAGATCATTCACTCCTAGGTATGCAAATTTATTTTATGGTCATTGTTTTTATTATACTAATTTTGGACATAAGGTTGGAGATTGCAGGGATTATAAAAGAAATGTTCAATAAAGAAGTGCCTATGTGGCCCCACGTAACATTGAATGTTCGAAATGTCATAATTGTGGACACATAGTTAGTGATTGTAGAAGCATGATCGATACTTCCATGAAATACAACATTGATATCAGATATAATAAAGTGTGGATAAGAAAACACGAAGAATAGGTGAACAAAGACCATGTCCCATAGATCACAAGATTGGAAATAAAATGATATGAAGAAAATTCTATAGAGAAAAGGAAAGTTGTCAGATACAGAAAGGTTTGGAAAATAACTGAAAGAAAATAAGGAAAGATAAATAAGTAACAAGTTCAAGAGATTGTACTTTCATGCGTTGTAGTGAAAGATGAATCCGCAGGCAGAAGGAAAGAAGTCAGAGCTTAGAGATATGATGAATTTACCAATGAAGATGACGATGGATACACATCAGAGAAGGAATTTTTTTGAGCCATCAAGATTAGAGACTCCCAGATAATATGAATAATAGACAAGGGGAGTCTATGCAGTAGCTGAGACGGACCAAAGAACCATCCTTTGAGCAACTTGCATAATTTGAGTAGACAAATTCATTGCATTAAGTTAGAAGAAGTACAATATGATAGATTAATTATTTGTAGAAGTACTTCATTATAGTACAATGACGTATTGTTGGAAATATAACTAAGAGTGGGGGGGGGACGGGTGAATCAGTTATGTATATAAGCTTGAAACTTTTCCTGTTATTTTTTTATTCTTTCTAGATTATTATTTAATGTGTTGTTGATAACTCAACATGCATAGATATACAATATTTGATCAATCACACAAAATACACAAAGATACTATTTTTCATGAGAAAGCCCATAAGGGTGAAAACCTCTTCTTCTTAGGATGTCAATCAAGCTCCAACTTTCATGTACATCACAATCTTTGAGATCAAACTCAAATATGAGGCTACAACCTATGATAGAAAGCTAAAACTTGCAGAGAGCACCAACTCTCAGATTTCTCTAAAACCAACTAGATGGAAGCAACAACTCCCAGGTTTCTCTAGCACCAACTAGATGGACGCACCAACTCCCAGAATATCTTCTACCACCAACTAGAATTTAGAGGATTGCAATCCTCCCTAGCACCAGCCTACCAACCTGATTGAATCTTAAAAAAACTTTACTTGCTCTGTCTCTGATATGATCTGTTACAGCTCAATGTCTCCTCTTCCTCTTCCAACTTCTATTACTATGTTCTTCTTCTATACTCTGCTCTTTCTCCTATTGCACACTAAGATTCCTTTTTCCATCTTATATTATTCCTTTATACTCTATGTTGTCTTTGCATGATATACACTACACCTCTGATCTCCCATTCAAGTCCTGTACCTAGTCACCTTCTACCCACATACATAATTATCAAAAAATCACAATATCATCTCTTCTCTGCATGTCTTTCTCACTTCGATTCCTTTGTGTGATCATCATTCAAACTCTTCATCTTCTCTGGTGGTTATTTTGAATTTTTTCATCATTAGCGAGCATTATCCTGAGATTATCTAGATTCTCTGGCAGTCGTAACTCTTCGTCTTCTTTGGGAGTTACAGTCAATTGTTTTTGGCTTCTTTGGATTCTAAGACCCTTCCTTCATGTGACCACTGGCGGTGACCAAACGCTTATTCAAAATGCGCTTCCCGATCTCGATCTAGTGAGCGCTAGCTTCGTTTCTCGATATGACCTTGGGCAAAGATCTCGTGTGATCATGATATTGCGGGTGCATCCAAAGGTGGTTTGTATCAAACTACTTTTTCCCCATAATTTAACTCGAGCCTCCACGTGTCCTTTCTCCAAAACTATGGTTTCGATTGTGGCCTGCCTTCATATTTTTAAAGTTCATGCATCTTTAATCCCCACAATACGACGGGACCATCAATCTTATGATCTTGACAGTGCTCCTGAACAGATGATTCATATTTGTTCTTTCATGATCTACGGATTAGATCTAACCTTCCTAAATCAATGTCTCTAATCTATTTCATGATCTACGGATTAGATCTAACCTTCCTAAATCAATGTCTCTAATCTATTTCATGATCTGAGCTTCGAGATTTTCAAATCTCAACCCTTTCTTTCCTTTGTATGTCAATATTCTAGAGTTGAAAATCCACTAACGAGTGTCCCTCTTGGATCAATGGTCGAGATCTTCTTCAAGTCTCTGGACTTCGAACATTTCGAATCTCAACTTATTGTTTGTTTTGACTATATATCTTTCGAAATGGAAGACCTGCTAACATTTGTCCTCCTTAATCCAACTGCTATCCTCTGCTCTGGGACTTCGGAATTTTCGACTCTTCGGTGCTTCACTTTTCCATGAACGCTTTCACCTGGAGCCAACGATCTATTGACACGTACCCCTCCTAGTGATCAACGACCAGGGTCTTCTTCATGTCTTCGGTGTTCTAGAATTCGAGAATTTAGGCTAATCACTGCTTGATTCTCCTACGAAATGGTCACCTATTGAATAAGTCATAGGCAGTGGAGACGCTTGTTGTCAGTTAAAACTTCCACTTAAACTGTCCTTCCACTGAAATAGATCAACGATTGAGAATGCACCCGAAGTGATATTAAGATCGAACGACTGAGATAAACATCAGACCTTCTTCCTTCAGGACATTGGGACTTTCGACATTTGTTTGTGATGAAACTCCCGAAGTAAATCTCCTAGAGTGAAGTAGCTTTCTTACGTCACTTGTTGACATGGGATGAGCCAATTTCCTATTGACACTTGTCATCATTTGATTATGCCATGTGTACTTGATGACATGGTATTCCACATGTCATTTCTAACGTGGTATGCCACATGTCCTTGCTGAGGTGATCTGATGAAGTGGGTGAGATGTGTAGGAAGTGTAGTGGAGTGTGGAGGTAGAGCGCAATAGTGGAGTGTGACATGTAGTGGGTAGTGGAGTGTGACTTTGAAGCGTAGAGGTGGTATGTATGAGTGGTTTGGTGGTTTACTCGGGGGGTGTTAGGCGGTAAGTGGTAATGAGTGATGGGGGTCCGGGTTGACAAGAAGGTGAGACGTATGAGGGTTCCACATGGGAAATACCACCAACTTAGAACCTCCCCCCCCCCCNCCATGGTTAAAGGAAGAAAGGTGATGCAGGAGCATCACTCCACGTCATCAAGCGCCAGCCAACCAACACATGTTCAATGGAGAGGAGAGGTGCAACCCTCTCACTTTCAAATTTCAAATTTTGAAATTGTATTAAATGTTTTAAGGTCGAAGAGCCAAAAGCCATGCATGTGTGCAAGCTTTAGATAAAGGTTGCCTTAAATGGTTGTAAGGCTGAGATCTAGATCCGATTCGGACTAGATAGATATTCAATGTAATTGAATCTAAATTAATGAGAGTTGGTGAGGATGGAGGGAAGCACTCGAGGAGCCCCCTTTTGTAAAAACATCTTCTTTTGTTTTTAGTAAGAGTAGAAGGCAGATAAGAATAGAGAGAATAGGTTGGATAGGAGAGGAGAGCCGAGACTCTGTTGAATTCCAATCTTGAACACATTGTAATTAGACATTGATGTTAATAGAAATCAGTTTTTCCTACATATATGTGTTTTCTATGTGTTTATGTGTCTTTTATGAATGTTGTGTGTTCATTCATGTTGTAGATGTATGTTAAGTTCCATTTGCAGAAGATATATAGATTCTCCTATCTGTGAGTTCTTTGATTTCAAGTTTGGATTCTTTGTGGTTTCATGCAAGAGTGCATGACAAAGTGTTGTGGTCTCTGAAAAACCAATGCAGGAGTGCACTTTTGAATTCTGCGAAATTTCAAACAAAGACGTGCCAAGAGGGAAAACCAGTTGAAGTCATTGACTCAAGGAGGAAGCCTCAAGGTTGCTGAACACCTTGAAGAAGAAACTGTGTAGAGGAGAGAACAGAGAGGAGAAGCAGAATTGTTGTGAATTCTGTAGAGGCTCTGCCAGGAGGGCATTGAGAAAATGCATAGGATGCATTGAGGAGAACTCTATTTTGAATTCAGTGAGAAGATAGAATCACTGAGGATTCTGGAGAACTTTGCCAGGTGGGAATCGAGTTGGTGCAAGTGTGCACAGGAGGAACTTTGTTTCAAGTTCAGGGAAGACAAACCATTTGAAGTTCTGTGAATCTCTGCCAGGAGGGAATTGAGCAGTTTCATAGAGTGCACAGAAGGAATCTTTTCAAGTTCTATTGGGAAGAGAAGTGTCAAGTAGAGACACTCACAAAGTTACTGAATACTCTGTTAAGCTCAACAATGAGGGCTTGAGTAGAAGGTCATCAGGAGGACACCATATTTCCCTTTGAGGACACAGAAGGGAGAGTCCCCTAGAGGCTCGGGTAAATAAAGCTCAGGGAGGATAGTGTCTTAGTGCACCGAGTAACAACAGAGTGAGAAGAAAGTCTAGAAACCCTTTGAGGTTTCACAGTCGACAAAGCTTAGGAGGAATAGAGTTCCTAGAACGCAGGCGATATCCAAAGGAATTGAGATCGCAGGGGAAGCAAAGGTCGAGACCTTTGAAACTTTGAAAATCTTCCAAGGGAAAGGAAGAATGGCATGCTCAAGGTAGATCACAGTTGCTGTTAGAGCAGTTGGAGAGATGAGATCTGGACCGTTGGAGTCTACATCCAGGAAACAGGAGAAGAGCGCACAGGAGATTAGATGTGGGCCATCAGATCTAGTGCAAAGGACCCATAACCATCGGATCCTAAGGAAGGGCATGGAGTTTAACCTTTGGGAGGTCACACAGGAGAGGAGCTAGAATGGATAGGGAGAACACTTCATGGAGAAGTGCCAAAGACCTAAGTGCCATCGAATCTTGCAAAGGAGTAAAGGGGTTAAGGAAAGTCCCTTTACAATCACCCATAAGCTCAGGAGAGATAGGGGTAATTGGATCCAATCCAACGAGAGTCATCGGATCTTGTACGAATTCACATTTCGGGAATTTGTGGATTGGTACGACAAAAGATTTTGGAGTCACTACATCGTGAACTCCCGGTTCGTGAAATCCTGAAAAGACCTGAGCCATTTTAGGAATTCGGGGTTGTGAAGAGTCACTGAAATCATGAAGGGGGAATTCGTTAAAGGACTAGGACCATCCATTGAGGAGGACACGTGGTGTGTGGTGAAGGTTTCAGGGAAATCTCTGAAAGGATGTGGGTCGTCGATCTAGTGGGATCATAGCCATTGGTTCAAGAGGGATATGGACTATTGATCTCTCAACAGAGATATTTTGGCATTTCGAGAAATGGGGATTCGAAAGACAAAGAACAAGGGGGACACTTGCATCGTGGTTTCTCGAATCGCAAAAGTCAGTAGTGCTTTGTCGTGGACCATCATTTCGGCATTTCGGGACCCGGGTGTTCGAGAGGCCAAGAGTTGGGAGTCTTGGAGTCCCGACTCGCGATATTGTGAAATCATGAAAGCGTTCGAAGGAGTATCCCTAGGTCATGGGACAAGGTCACGTGGACAAGGCCAAGTGGGGAGCTTGTCACTCACCAGCTCTTTCGGGGTTTGGCACTTTCAGAAATTTCGAGGACA
>SNQJ01S0033880.1:81481-93155 GCA_010110895.2 Picea sitchensis
ATCAGCCACTGAGATTAGCATTCCATTCTTCTAAATTATCCTATCCTTCAACTTATTTTGATCTAACGGCTGACGAAAATTCAGGTGATCGAGACCTCAGATCTCAGCCCTTGCTTATCCTGTCCTTCCACTTAAATCAATCTAATGGTTGTTGGTCCTCTAGATCAATGATCCAAAAACCACTATCACTCTTCCTTCTGAGATTATGATCTCTCTGACTTAGAAGGATTTCTAAGTGTTCATGAGTCTCCATCTTTCCTTCTCCTACGAGTCCATCTCTTGGACCTTGTCTGCACTTCTGGACACTGCTATCTCTTCTAATATTTCTTGTCTTCTGCACTCTCAAGGTTTGGTTTGTTGTTGTTCTTTCCATCAATGAAAAGCACATTCTTCTTATAAATATGCCAACAACCTCCCCCTTTGGCATTGATGGAAACCCTGAAAGACTACACTATTTTTCTTAGACCTCCAACTGTAGCATAGAGACAACACCTTTTTCTCCCCATTTGACATCAATGTCAAAGAGAAAAGAGAGTGAATCTATGCTCCCCCTGATCAGATATACTAGGAGCACTCTCCCCCTGATCAGATAGACTATTTTAACTTGATAACAGGGTCATGCCCAAGTTTTGGCGTAGATACTCAAACTAAGCTTTTGCAAGCAGTTTAGTGAAGATATCAACAATATGATCTTTGTATGGAATATAATGCAAAGAAACAAAGGATTCTTTGACACACTAATTGGACTAGTATTATCACAAAGGATTGGGATCAGTGCATTATAATTTACCTCCAAGTCTGCAAGTGTCTGAATGATCCATAATACTTGGGTACAACAAGTGGCAGCTGTAATGTATTGATCTTTTGTAGACAATAAGGAAATGGAACCTTGCTTCTTTCTCAACAATGCTACAAGAGAATATCCTAAGAAGAGTGCACCTCCACTCGTGCATTTCCTTTCATCCATGCAGTTATCCCAATCAACATATGAATATACTGATATTTGAAATTTTTGATTCTTAGGATACCATGGACCATAATTCATTGTTCCTTTCAAGTATCTGAATATTATTTTGACAGCTAACAGATGACTCTGTTTAGGTGCATCTTGATACCTTCCTACCATTCCAACATCATGCATTATGTCTGGATGGGATGTTTTGATGTACAATAGGCTTCCTATCATAGAACTATATGAACTCTGATCAACATCAAGTGAGTCATCATCCTTGCTTAACTTGCATCCAGTGACCATAGGTGTGTTCATAGGTTTAGAATCTTCCATTTGAAATATTTTCAACATTTCTCTTATATGTTTCTCCTGAAAAAGAAATATTCCTTCAGACCTCTGAGTAATTTGTAGACCAAGAAAAAATAACATTTCCCCTATCATAGAAATTTCAAATTTAGACTGCATGGCATAATAAAACCATTGTACCAATGAAGCATTATTTCTTCTGAAGATGATGTCATCTACATAGACCAACACAATGAGAAAATCATTACCCTATGTTTTGATATATAGATTGTTGTCAATTGTTCCTCTCTTGAACCCTTTGTCTTGAATATACTTATACAGTTTGTAATACCAGGCACGAGGAGCTTGTTTCAACCCATATAAGGCTTTCTTCATCTTGCAGAAAAATTCAGGGTTATCTAACAGTTGGAAACCCTCTGGTTTTTCCATATAGACTTCTTCTTTTAGATATCCATTTAGAAAAGATGACTTGACATCCATTTGATAGACTTTAAACTGTTTATGACACGCATAGGCAAGAAACATTCTAATAGCTTCTAATCTCGCTATAGGTGCAAATGTTTCATCAAAATCGCAAATGTTTCATCAAAATCCAGTCCTTCTATTTGAGAATATCCTTTGCAAACCAATCTAGTGATATTTATTACAATATTTCCTTGCGCATTCATCTTGTTTTTGTAGACCCATTTGGATCCTACTACATTTTTATTTGTTGGCCTGGGAACGAGTTCCCAAGTGTCATTCTTTTCAATCTGGTCTAGTTCCTCCTTCATTGATTTTAAGCAATTTACATCTTTACTGGCTTCAGTAAAGTTCTTAGGTTCCACCATGGATATGAAGGCTATATGTGATTACTCAGTGTCTTTGATTATCCTTCTCCTGGTTTGTACACCTTTGTCTTTCTCACCAATTATCTAACTTTCAGGATGATTCTTTTGAGTAATTCTGGAGGAAGCATTTGATGATGATTGTTGTCCTAAATCTTCTTGTCTCTGTGTCTCTTCTCCACCTGATTCATCATCTTCTTGTGACTATGAGATTTTTTGTTCTTTATCTTCATTATTCTCATCATATTTTTCATCTGGCTTAGTGCTTATTCTTTGTTGATCTTTTACATGAGCTTCTTCATCAATTCGAACATCAATATAGTCTACTAATTTATGCATTCTTTTGTTAAAGCATCTGTATCCTTTACTGTTCGTTTCATATCTTAAGAAGATACCTTCATCAACTCTACCATCAAATTTTCCTAGATGATCATCATTATTCTTGATGTAGCATTTAATTCCAAATACTTTGAAGTGCTTGATTGATGTAGTTTGCCCAAACCACAACTCATATGGAGCTTTATCATTGTTCAGCCTTATATGTTCTTTGTGTATAATATGAACATCTGTGTGAACAACATCCACCCATAAGGTTTGTGAAATGTCCCTTTCACTCATCATATCCCTTGCCATCTTTTGAACTGATCTATTTTTGCATTATACAACTCGATTTTGTTCAGGAGTACCTGGAATAATATATTCTCTTTTAATTCCATGTTTGTCATAGAATTATTTGAAATATCTTAACAAAAATTCTCCTCCCCTATCTGAGTGAATTGCCTTTAACTTTCTTCCTATCTGATTCTCATCTAACGCCTCAAACTTTTTGAACTTCTCAAACACATCAGATTTTTCTCTCAGAAAGGAAACCCGTGTATGTCTCGAGAAGTCATAAATGACTAGCATAAAGTAACGTTCTCCTCCAGTTCCTTCCTTTTGCACTGGTACACACAGATCCATATGAACAATTTGAAGTGGTTTCTCTGAAGATGTGAAACTCCTAGATTTGAATTGATCACGAGTCAACTTCCCCATTTGACAAGATTCACATATAGAGTTATTAGGCTTAGATATTATTGGAAGGTATTTCACAATGCCTTCATTATGCACAATACCTTCATTATTCAGTTTGACAATATGATCAAAATTCAGGTGTCCAAGCCTTTTGTGCCATAACCAACTTTCATCAAGTTTTCTTAAATGACATTTCTCCTTATCTGTTAAGCCCTAATATTGTCTAATTACCCCTTAATTGGGGCATATTATATTAGTAATTCTATTTTATTTATATCGGCTTTAGGCCATTATTTGTAATTATACCTCCTAGTATCCTATATATACGAAGGAGACATTTTCATTTTGAATCATCTTGTACTTGAACATTTAAGTGGGGTAAAAGGAGGTTGCCCCCTCGAAGAGGCTTATTATCTGAAATTATCTCTTTTTCAAGGCATTGAGTACTTTTTTTGAGGTTTATCTATGCTATATTGGTATTTGGTTCTTAACATATGGTATCAAAGTTCAAGGTCTTGGGGTTTCGCTGCTACATCTGAGACACCTTGGAATTTTTTCGATAACTTGTTTTCTACAATGTTTCAGAAGAAACGGCTTGGAGGATATTTAGTAGAAGGATCAAGGTACGTTGGGTTCAAAATTCATCTCCTTAGGCCTTATACTTTCATAGATAGAGCCTATACAAGATAGGGTTCTGGAATCATCCTGAAATGAGTCATTGCGGCATTTTCGCTATAAAAAAAAATTCGTAATGTTTCAGACCCTGAAATTTGGAGACTATTTACAGAAATTAGTAAGGTATCTATGGTAAAATGTTCAGCTTCTGGGTAATCTTAAATTTGTATATACACCCTGTGTAAGATAGGGTATCTGACTAGTCCTATTGACTAGTCTCAAGAAGGTGTTCCAGGTAAAACAATCATAACTTATTCCTAGAGTATCCAAATTGAGTGGGACTAGTTTCATTGGATCGTCGACAGTTTGTGGTATTTCTGGTGCGAGTTTCATAATTTTATATCAATTATTTTGTGAGGGGCACGCTATGCAAGTGAGATCTCCTGGAAAGGACAAAAATCGGCAAGTTGTGGGGAAGTTACCATAAATTCCACTTGGCACATCCAATTTTGATTAGACCTATGGCATTGCAGAGAAGAAATATTAGAGAACTACATAAAATAAAGTTTCATACCCAGAAGGGTTGAAACTTGGGAGATACAACATAAGAAATATTGTCTAGCAGAACCACCTCAAAATCAAGGTTCAAAAGTGATACTTGGCCAACATGCCACCAAAAAAGTGAACTTCTACACCAACTAAGCCTCCACAAAATCCTACTTGGACTCTTGAGGAAGGTGAAGAAATGGGTATGGACATCAATGAACTACAAAAGAATATGGATTCAATGGAAGCTAAGTTGGATACTAAAATGGATGGTTTAAAAGGGGAGATCATGGAAGTATTGAAAAAAATTGTAATAGAGAAGACACCTAAAAGTGAAAATGCATCCCATGAAATTCATGATGAGGACACAAGGAAGGTGAATCAAGAATGGTCAACATAAGGTTCACCTTTGGGAACCCAAATCATTGGAGAATGCATTTAAGGTGGCAAGAAACGTTGAAAGTAAAAATATGGCTATGGCTACTAGAAGGACCAATCCTAAAATCTATAGAGAGAACAATCCTCCTTCTTCTAAAACACCTCAACCTACAAGGTTGACACCTCAACAATTGGAGGAAAGAAAAGAGCAAAGGTTTATGCTTTAATTGTGACAACAAGTGCAGGAAGGAGGACATAAGTGGTGAGAAGGAATTATTCTACATAGATTGTGAAGATGAAGAAGAACAAGAACAAGAACCATCTCAAGATGAAAACATAGAAACAATTTAAATGAGTTAGGCTCCCACAATATCATGTAGTGCATTGGCTGGGATCAGCACTCCTCAAACCCTCAAGATGGGAGGATACATCAAAAAGAAAGGTAATATTCTAGTGATTAAAAAGATGTCGTAATTTCATTCACTATAAATTAGACAAAAGATCTCAATTGCTTTGTATATCGGTATGAGGTTTCAAGTGACGATTACTTGGATGGAGGAACTATCAATTGCTCAATAAAATGCAATAAGATAAATCTTACTATGGGGAATATGTAGCAGAATAGTCAATGATTGCTATACCCATGGGTGGTGTAGATGTTATACTAGGAATCCAATGGTTTTAATCATTAGGAACAGTAAACTTTTAGGTACCAGAACTTTTCATGAAATTTTTCATTTGGAAGGAAAAGAAATTGAGTTAAGAGGTATCAGAACTTACGTTAAAAGGTGATAAAGCTCTAATGGCATGACAAAGGTATTGAGGGCATCAAGGCGTTATTGCACAACTACGCTCACTAGATGTTCAAGCATCTAAGCCATCCATTCCTCAAAGATCTCCAAAGGATCATTGATAAGCATTCCAAAGTGTTGGAATATATTACGAGTTAGCTGCCATGATGTCGTGTGAATTCACTGAATTCACAGGGGTGTTCCTCTAACATGAACCCATCTGAGATACCCATATGCCCCATGGGGTGAAATTGGCTGGTTTGAAGAAATGTTGAAATTTGTGTGGACCCCAAAGTTCTTACTCTGCCACCGATTAATTATGTGCATTCCAGAAGATGGCTCTAGGTGTGGAGATTATAGAAATCTCAACAAGATCACTATTAAAGACCAAGTTTCCCATTCGAGTCATTGATGAATTGTTAGATTAACTATATGGAGCCAATCTATTTCCACAAAATTGGATCTTTGTTAGAATCATCGGATCCTACATAATGAAGGAAGAAGATATCCAAACAACAACATTCCAAACTCATGAAGAGCCATTGGGAAATTTTGGTCATGCCTTTGGCCTTACAAATGCACCTTCCACATTCAGAGTTAATGAATTCCATTTTCAAGCCCTTCCTTGAAAATTTGTGTTAGTATTTTTGATGATATACTAATCTATAGCAAGTCTTGGGAGGATCATATGCGACATGTTGACAAAAGGTGCTACAACTACTAAAGGAGCAACAACTATGTCAAACCATCCAAATGTTTCTTTGGAGTAAAGGAGGTAGAGTATTTGGGTCATGTGTATCTCATGAAGGTGTCAAGGTAGACCCTAACAAGATTAAGAGCCATGATGAATTTGTGGGATTCTAGGAAGTGTTCACTCTAACATTGAATATCTAGGATACCCTTATGCCCGAGGAGAAAGGGAGTGAAATTGAGCTGTGGTTGAAGAAGCGTTAGAGGCATTATTAGACCCTATCAAGTTCTTACCTACTTTGATGGTAGTGGTGTTCAAGAAAGACAAAACTCCATGTGGAATTATAAGAACCATGAGATACTTCTTCAAAGTGTTTTATAATTCCATAATTTGGTGAATTTGGAGATGGGTGAACAGTCATTGCCAGAGTGGGATCACTGGGTCCAGGACATCCATGGGGATCAGAGTAGAAGGAAAGTGTCCCAAAACAACATTCTAGACTAAATGAGAATTGTAATTTTGGTGTGCATTTTGGCCTTACAAAATGCACCTTCCACATTCCAAGGGTTGATGAATTACATTTCCATTCCTTGAAAATTTGTGGTAAAATTATTTTTTTGATGATATACTAATCTATAGCAAGTGTTGGGAGGATCATGTGTGACATGTTGACAAAAGTTGCTACAACTACTAAAGAAGAACAACTATAGCGAAACCATCCAAATGTTTCTTTTGGGTAAAGGAGGTAGAGTATTTAGATCATATTGTATCTCATCAAGGTATAAATTGGTATAATATTAAGGCCATAATGGATTGGCCGATTCCATTAAAAGAATCTTAGAGTTTTTTGGGTTTGACAGGTTAACTACCATAAGTTTTTGAACTATGTAAGAATAGCAGCACATATATAACTAAGAGGATACATTTTCATGGACTCTAGAGGAAGCTAAATCTTTTTTGAACAACAACCAAAAGAGGTGATGTGTAAAGCTCCTATCTTGGTTACTCAGGACTTCACAAAAAATCTTTGTTGGAATGAGTACTTTCGAATGGAATTGGTGTTGTCCTAATGCAAGAAGGAAGGCCCTAACTTTGAGAAAGTCTGCCTCAGGAAAGGACTTACACAAACCCATTTTGCTGAGGAAAATCCTTAGCAATACTACATTGAAGAAATGGCATCCTTACCCAATAGGTAGGCACTTCAAGGTCAAAAAGCAGATCATGGTGATGCAGCCACTTCTTGGAACAAAGACTATATTTGGAAGAACAACAAAATGGGTAACCAAGATATTTGGGTTTCAGTTTTGAAATCGTCTATAAAAAGGGGAAGCGGAAATATTTATTGCTTGAGATGCACTCTGAGAAAATATAGAAGATGTTGGGGGCCAACTTTCCTGCAGTGCTATCTCGATCATCGTACCCGATTGGATAATAGAAACAGGGGGTGAATGGAAGAATAATGAAAAAGTATGTTGGACTCTCATTCAAGGTTGCAGCGGGATTCCAGTGCATTGAGATACTACATGGAAAATTGTTTCACTATGGTACAAAGATGGCTTATATTTATGTAGAACTCCCAACCGACAAAGGTACTGTTTAGGTGTCTCTCAGAGTAGGAGGTACTGGGATTTTTGAAGCCTGCCCTTAAGAGTCCAAAGAGAAGGATTTTTTTGGTTGGCATGCATAATGTTAAAGGTTTGGCCGGAGAATGTTTGTACCAACAAAAGAAATAAGGTCTGGAAACAATTAAGACCACAGAGTCTTGCAAGTATCCATACATAGAGGTAGCGTTGGGAGGAGGTTTCATGGATTTCATGGGTTTGCGAAGTCTGAAGGAAAGAGTGTCATCATGGCGATTGCTGATAGACTAACCAACTACAGGAGTTTGTGCACTCTCTCATCCCCTCAAAGTGATACAGTTACTGTTCATGGAGACATTTAAAGCCTACATAGCAGCCAAAGATTATTGTAAAAGTGGGCATGGATCCCATCTTCTTTGGACATTTTAGAGCATAATTTATTTTCTTGTTTGGGTACTCAATTGGTTCATAGCTCATCCTATCATCCTCAATCGTGGAACTAGAGATAGGGAAAAATGTGGAAGGCTACCTTCATTACTTTGTCTCCGATAAACAAACCTAATGGCTCAAGCCGGTTACCCTTGGGGGAATGGTGGTATAACACTTCCTTTCATCTTTGCCAACAAAAGCCATTTTCATTTATGGAGCTTCGGACCACCCTCCTTTCATCGCTTCTTCTCTAAAGAAAAATCTAGGGTTCAAGCGGTGGAAGATCTGTGAGAATCAACAACAATTTCTCCCGATGTTAAAAGGACAACGACCAGCAGCCCGCGAATCACATGAAAATACAAGCAAATCAACATCGTGGTGAAATAAGTTTTGAAGTAGAGTTGGAGGTGTTTTAAAACTTCTAACCATTTCGAAACCAAATGTCTCGGCGGCCAGAAGGATAATAAATTATCACAAAGAAGATACCATAAGCCATATAAGTCTTTTGCAAAATATTAGTACTGTAACACAAATTGGAGTTACCGGCATCTTCACGAGTACAGGTTCCATGTTTCATGCTTAAAAGAAGGTTATAGAGGTGACAGATCCCAATTCAAACTATATTGCCGGAACTTGAGGAAAGGAAAATCATATTGGAGCCTGAGCCATCACTGGCACAAGAATTTGTCGGTTGAGGAATAGATCTATTTCATATTATCTCACTAAATGGAGGAAACTACCGGCTAAAGATTCCGCTTGGGAAGATGAATCTTTTATCTGAAGCATCTGAAGTTACTCAAGCATTGTGGACAACACTTGTCTCAATGGGAGGGTCATTTAGAAGGCACAATATTGGCTCATTACCCTTAATTGGGGCATATCATGGTAATGTTATTTTATTTATGTGATGCTGGGCATTGGTTGTAATTATACCTCCTAGCCTCCTATATATACCAGGAGACATTTTCGTTTTGAATCATCTTGTACTTGAACATTTAAGTGGGGTAAAGGAGGTTGCACTTGAACATTTAAGTGGGGTAAAAGGAGGTTGCCCCCTCGAAGAGGCTTATTATCTGAAATTATCTCTCCTTCAAGGTGTTGAGTACTTTTTCTGAGGTTTTTTTATGCTATATTGGTATTTGGTTCTTAACATTATCTTCCTTCAGAACATATACATTGTTTTTAGTTCTAACCCCTTTTGCAATCATCTCTCCTCTGTTTACTATCTTTATTTTACAATTATTGGCAGTGAAAGTGAATTCACATCCTCTGTCACATATATGACTAACACTAAGAAAATTATGAATTAAACCATCAACAAATAATACATCTTGAGATTTGCTTCTTCCATTACTAGACTTTTACCTATGATCTTTCCTAGAGCATCATTTCCAAAGGTCACACTCCATGATTTATTTTCTTTGAGTAATAGGAGCTTACTTTTGTTACCTATCATATGACTGGGGCATCTGTTTTCAATATACTAGGTGTCCTTTTGTTTTTGAGCTGACAACACTAATCCACACTTGTTATCTTCATTCTTCTTCCAAACCTTGACGTTTCCAGCTGTGTGATTTGAATCTGGATTATAGTTTTTTAAGCGATAGTCTACAGCTTTATGTCCATAATTATGGCAGATGTAACATTCTGGTTCATTGAATAAAGGATCATAATGATTATTATGTGTAATCTACGTCCTTTTCCCAGCCATCACATGATTTGTAGTCTATGGTTGTTTTTTACTTGGATGTCTCATTCTTTGTTGTGGTAGATATTTATTCCTTCGTTTTCTTGACTGCTCATGTCTAAATCTTAAAGAACAATTTATAGCTTTGTGGCCAAAGTTAGAGAAGTCAAAACAATATCCATAGAAAAAATCTTGGTACCTGGAAAATGGTTTTCTTCTTTGAGCAGGTCGATTTATTCCATGTCGATGATTTCCTTGAGAAGAGGGTGTATTGATTATTTTTTCTACAGATTCAGTTCTAGTATCTTTTCCTTTAATCCTCCTTGGAGGTTGATTCTCTTCCTTTCTTTATGCAAGTTTGTTGTTGCCAATGGTTGTATATTTGACAAACTTGTTGGATTATTTGTTGCTTGGCTGACCACTACTTGATCCCTCGTCATAACCCAAACCAGTTTTCAACTTTGAATTCCTTTGCTTATTCAAAATGGGCTAATCCTTATGAGGGTTTAATACTTGTCAGATTCCGATGATATAAGTCCTAGAATTTCTCTAGATCTTTTCTGACAGTCACTACTTCAGCTTCCAATTTTTCACCTTTTGTTTCGACTTCCTTCAATTGTTGTTTGAGTATGTCTTCAATCTTCTTAGATTCTTCTAACTTAACCTTCAACATATCAATTTCTTCAGACGGTTCATTCCATGTTTCTCATACTTGAGCAATACCTATTTTTGTTTTCTTTTCTTTTCTCTGAGTCTATCAATCTCTTCCATGGAACTAACAAGTTCTCCTTCAATATCTACTACTTCTTCATAATCAACGACCTCACTTCCTATATATTCAATGTTTAGATCTTCTAAAGCTATTAGCATGATATCATTTATTTTATCTTCAATAGAAGAGTCACTGATTTCATCATCTGAGTGATCATCATCATTGTTTACACAAAGTCTTTTCTTCTTAAATATATTCTCTTTATAGACCTTCTTGTGTTTGTTCTTCTCTTCATCGTCATATGTCTGATCCTTTTTTTTGTGAGGACACTTAGATGCAAAATGACCTATCTTACAATAGTTGAAACATTTGAAGGGCAGTTTATCTTTGTATTTGCCTGATCCTTTCTTTAGTCTTCTCGCAAAATTTGCTTCAATCTCATCTATATCTGAGTCTGTGTTTTTCTCTACTTTAAAATATGCCTCTCTTATAGTGGATTTACCTTTGGTGATTCTTATTTAATAAGCAGTTATCGTTCCAAGAATTTGATCTAGTGTCAAGATTTTGAGATCAGTTGTTTCCTCTATAGCAAAGACCTTTGAGTTAAATATATCAAGAAGAGATCTTAAAATTTTCTGGACTAGAAAATATTCATCTATCGTTTGACCTAGGCCTTTCATAGTGTTGACAAGTTCTTCTATATGTAATAAGTAATTACTGATAGTTTCATCTTCATCCATCTTTAATTGCTTAAATTTTAGTGTGTGAGTCTAAAGTTTTGCGCCTATCACCTTTTCATTACCTTCATAACTACTTATCATCTCGTCCCACATAACGTTTGCTGAATCACAGTGAATGACTTTGGCAAACTCGGCTTCAGAAAGTCCACTAAGGATGGCATTCATTGATTTTGCATTAAATCTAAACTCTAGCTTACAATATTTTGAGGCCAAAACTATAGGATTCACATATCTTGTTTCAACGACATCCTAAACATCATCACCCAAAGACATTAAATGTTTTATCATTCTTATTTTCCAGAAGGAAAAGTTTGTTCCATCAAACAGAGGGGGTCTATTAGTTGAACTTCCATCATGACTAGTCATGTTCAATATTATAGATCTACCTTTGATCAAAGGCACCGGA
>SNQJ01S0033880.1:111365-125893 GCA_010110895.2 Picea sitchensis
AGATAGGTGGATATAATGATAGGATCTTGTGTGATGTTATTCCCATGGATGTTTGTCATCTATTGCTGGGTAGACCATGGCAATATGACAGAAATGTGATTCATGATGGGCAAATGAACACATAGACCCTAGAGAAGAATGGGAGGACACACATGTTGCTTCTGATAAAGGATAAGGAGGTGAAGCCGAAAGTAAGCAACACAATACCTCTCATGAGTGGGAAGGAACTTATTACAGAGGTTAAGAAGAAAGAAGATCCACAATTCTTTGTGGTCAGGAAACTGAGGATTGTTTTGACTAGCACAAGAGTGGATGATTTACGAGATGAGGTTCAGGAACTACTGGAAGAGTTCGCTGACATCATAGTGGACGAATTACCTTGTTCGTTGCCCCCGATGAGGAGTGTGATTCATCACATTGATCTCATACCAAGAGCCAGTTTGACAAACAAAGCTGCGTACAGATTGACGCCGCAAGAAAATGAAGAAGTTAAAAGGCAAGTCCAGGAGTTATTGGACAAAGGTTTGGTCAGAGAAAGCTTGAGTCCGTGTGCTATTCCAACAGTACTCAGTCCAAAGAAAGAGGGAGGCTGGAGGATGTGTACTGACTCAAGGGCGATTAATAAGATAACCATCAGGAACAGATTTCCATTGCCGAGGATGGATGATCTGATGGATTGCTTGAGTGGAGCAAAATACTTTTCAAAGATTGATTTGAAAAACGGATATCACCAGATTCGCATGAGAGAAGGCGATGAATGGAAGACAACATTCAAGACAAACGAAGGTTTGTATGAATGGCTTGTTCTACCATTTGGCTTAACAAACATGCCAAGTACCTTCATGAGGTTGATGAACGAAGTCCTGAGGGAGTTGATCGGGAATTTCATCATTGTGTATTTGGATGACATACTGATTTACAGTAAATCAGTGGCAGAACACTTGAAGCATTTGGCTACAGTGATGCAGAAGCTACAGTAGGAGAAGTTGTTGATAAATATGAAGAAGTCCTCATTCATGAAGACAAAGCTTATTTACTTGGGGTTTGTTATTTCGGCTAATGAGTTGAGGATGGATCTAGATAAGGTGGAAGTAATCAAGAATTGGGCATCACCAAAGAATATCTTTGAGGTGAGAAGTTTTCACGGGTTAACTAGTTTCTTTCGGAAGTTCATTAGGAATTTCAGTGTAATCAATGCAGCGATGATGGATACAGTGAAGACGTGGCATAAGTCTTTTCAATGGACAGCTGAGGATGAAAAAAGTTTCAATATATTGAAACAGAAGATCACAGAACAACCAGTGTTTGTGTTGCCAGATTTCCTGAAGACATTTCAGGTGAAATGTGATGCAAGCGGATTTGCAATAGGGGCAATCTTAAGTCAAGAAAATAGGCCAATCGTGTACTTCAACGAGAAGCTGAATGAAGAAAAATTGAAATACTCCACGTATGATAAAGAATTCTATGCTATCATACAGGCGTTGAAGAAATGGAGGCATTACTTAATCCCGAAAGAATTTGTTTTGTATAGTGACAATCATGCACTGCAGTTTGTGACTCAACAGGAGAAGTTGAATCAGAAACATGCCAAATGGGTTGAGTATATGCAGAATTTCACTTTTGTGACTAAGCATATTTCTGGTATTGCTAACAAAGTTGTTGATGCTTTGAGTAGGAAGTGTTTGCTGTTGCAGGAGTTTAGAGTCAAAACGTTAGGTTTTGCAGATCTCAGGGACATGTACACAGATGATCAGGATTTCAAGGAAGCATATGAAGCAGCTGAGAATCCAGTTCTCAAAGATAGAAGCCCTTGGATAGACTATATGATCCAGGAAGGATTGTTGTTCAGAGGCAATCAACTGTGTATTCCAAAATGCTCCATGAGGGAGAACTTGTTGAAGGAGAAACACAGTGGAGGATATGCAGGACATTTTGGCCATGACAAGACATTCGCAAAATTGAATGAGTCATATTTTTGGCCAGGAATGTGAGCATATGTCAAGATATTTGTAGACATATGTAGATTTTGATAACATTCGAAGGGAAGGAAGCAGAATGCAGGGTTTTATCAGCCATTGCCCATACCAGAGAGGTCGTGGGAGGCGATAAGCATGGATTTTGTATTGGGGTTGCCAAGGACACAAAGAGGTGTTGATTCAATCTTTGTGGTAGTGGATAGGTTTTCTAAAATGGCACACTTCATTCCATGCCAGAAGACCAGTGATGCAATTCACATTGCTAATCTGTTTTTCAAAGAGGTCATTCGATTTCATGGTTTGCCGAGAAGTATAGTTTCGGAAAGAGACACCAAATTCATAGGGTATTTTTGGAGGACCTTATGGAAGAAGCTAGGAACTAACCTGTTATTTAGTTCAGTGTATCATCCTCAGACGGATGGACAGACAAAAGTGGTCAAAAGAAGTCTGGGAGACTTGTTGAGAAGCTTGGTGATAGAACACCACAGCCAGTGGGACAATATATTACCACAGGCAGAGTTTGCATATAACAATTCAGTGAATCCGAGCACAGGGCAAAGTCCATTTCAGGTTGTTTATGGTATGCAGCCGAGGGGAATTTCTGAACTAAGAGATTTGGAATAGACTGCTACTAGCAGCGTTAGTGTAGAAGAGTTTGCAAAGACGATGAAAGAACTTCACAGCCAGGTGAAGGAGCGACTGCTGAAATCAAGCCAGGAGTATAAACACAGAGCCGATCAGCATAGAAGACAACTTCAGTTTGAAGTTGGTGATCTAGTTCCAGCACACTTGAGGAAAGAAAGGTTCCCGAGGGGAACACACAATAAGCTAAAGATGAAGATAATCGGACCATGCAAGGTCTTGAGAAAATTTGGGACAAATTATTATGAGATTGAACTACCCGATGGGATCGAAATATCTCCGATATTCAATATCTCAGATTTGTACCCATACAGGGCTGGAGAAGTAAAGACTAGAGCTGAGCAGCCAGTGATCCAGTGGATGAAACAATTTCCAGTTGCAGAGAAGCCATAGATGGAGTGCATACTGGACAAGAGGGTGAGCAAGAAGACCAGGCGGAAGCAATACTTCGAGTATCTGGTCAAATGGAAGAACCACCCAGTTGAAGATGCCAGCTGGGAGACTGATGCAGAAATACAAAAGCATGGAAAGACCGTGTAGGAGCTCATGGACAGGAGCCCATGAAAGTTTTCAAGCAAGGGAGTATGATGCAGGAGCATCACCAACACATCAAGCGAGCCAGCCCGGAAGTGGAAGACAACTGGACAAGCCAGCACAAATTTTGAAAACACTTTGGAATTGTTGCGCGATCTTAAATGAACCATTAAGATGAAGCACACTTTGTATATTGTAAATGGACCTTGAGCGGTTAGCTCTCGTCCTTAGTAGATAGATGGCATTTAAAATAGTTAGTGCAGGTAGATAGAAATTTAATTTTAGATTTGATAGCTTTAGAGCGCAAGAGGGAAACGGGATATAGACACCCTCATTGTGCATTTGTATTATTGAGAATTCTGGAGCATTAGAGCAAGAGCATGCAGAGAGATATGTAAGAGATTGATTCAAATTCATGGTTTTTATGTCTATTCTCTGTGTATTGATGTTGATGTGCTCATGAATGGTTTCTTTCAGTCAGACATTTTCTTTTATGTGTTGTGTATATGATTTCATGTTTGAATTGAAGCCTGAAAGGGTGAAGGAATGAGTTTCAACTGTTTCTCTATTTGAGCTGTAGAATTCCTGCAAGGAGAGCAGTTGAATTGTCCGCAAGGAGTGTGTTGACAGAGGGGTTCAAATAGAGATAGCTTTTGTTCTCATTTCCTCAAAGGTGCAGTTGGGCACAGGGTCATGCAAGGAGTGCACAGGGCTGGGTAAAAGTCTCAAGGTTGCAAACCTAAGTAAAGAGCTGAAAGACTATTGTTGCAGGGGTACGCAGAGTTGAGGGACCTCAACACTTAGACGTTGTTGAAGGTTTGCCGCAAGGAGTGCATGCAAGAGGTTTTTCTTTCTAAAGACTTAAAGTTGTGGGAAAAGCTTAGGAAGGATAGGCCTTTGAGTTTGTTGGAGAACAGTGAGGACAAGTTGTGACTTAAAGTTCAAGGGAAGTGTTGCAAGTTTGCGAGCAGTTGAACGAGTTTTGTGGAAAAGAACACTTAGTCCTTTCGTAGAATTCATCAAGAAGGAACGGATGGTCGGTATTCTCTGAGGAGAATTCGCAAATTTCCATGGGTCGTCATATCTTGTGGATGTGCAGGGGAGATATAGTGGTGTATTCCCGAAGGTTTAAGCTTAGGATAGATAGATCATTGATCCAAGTCATCTAGGACCGTTGGATCTACATGTATATCGTGTATCAGGGTTTTGTAGATCGAACCTCCAAAGTATTGCAACAGGAATTGCGATATCACGATCCACGATATCCCAACGGACTCAGAATTGTCCATCATTTGGGACGCGTGTCAGAAGATTCAAAGAAGTCGGGATTCGGAGCATCGGAGATTTCAGAGACAAGATACTCTTGCAGCTTGGAATCACGAAATGTGATATCCCGACAAGAGAGTTGTGTGGGACCACAAGAGTCAGAGTGGAAGATAGGTGGCATAAGTCATCGAGGTTTCGCAGCGAGAAGTGCCGAGACATTGACATCAGGATTCGTGATCCTGTGAAGTTTGAAATCCCGATAGAAGTGATGGGAAGTGGAAAAGTCAACTCGCACATGTGCATCAGAGTTTCGGCGTATCGGGCATTGGAAGTTGGTAAGACGAGTTGCTTGGTATCGTGAGTACTGAAATCGCGATAGGGAAAATTCCGATAGAAGGAAGAGAAGGTCAGCGTTGACTTGCATCGAGGTTCGGGGTTTTGAAAATCCAAAACCACACGACCACAGACTCACAAAACTGCGAAGTCCAATTTCTCGATCGTTAGGGGAGATCTTTTGGAGAACTGTCGTGGGTGTGGAAAATTCCCGATAGGGAACTAGAAGAGATTTTTAGTTCTTCGGGCCAAGGAAAAAGAAGATCTTGTGAGCGGATGTGCACTAGGGAGCACGACTGCATCACTCAGGGGGGGGTTAGGTGGTAAGTGGTAATGAGTGATGGGGGTCCGATTTGACAAGAAGGTGACATGTATGAGGGTCCCACATGGGAAATACCACCAAATCGGACCCCCCCCATGGTTAAAGGAAGAAAGGTCGAGGGGAGGGGTCCGATATTCCCTGTCGACCATAGATATGAGTGCATGATTATCAGTCTCTAAGATTAGCATGCCATTATTCTAAATTATCCTATCCTTCCACTTATTTTGATCCGACGACTGACGAAAATTTGGGTGATTGAGATCTCAGATCTCAGCCTTTTCTTATCCTGTCCTTCCACTTAAATCAATCTGATGATTGTTGGTCCTCTGGATCGATGATCCAACAAACACTATCACTCTTCCTTCTGATCTTATGATCTCCCTGACTTAGAAGGATTTATAAGTGTTCACGGGTCTCCAACTTTCCTCCTCCTGCGAGTCCATCTCTTGGACCTCGTCTTCACTTCTGTACACTGCTATGTCTTCTAATATTTCTTGTCTGATGTGATCTAAAGGTTTGGTTTGTTGTTGTTGTTGCCATCAATGACAAGCACATTCTTCCTGTAAATATGCCAACAATCTCCCCCTTTGGCATTGATGGAAACTCTGAAAGACTGCACTATTTTTCTTAGACCTCCAACTGTAGCATACAGACAACACCTTTTTCTCCCCATTTGACATTAATGTCAAAGAGAAAAGAGAGTGACTCTGTGATCCCTCTAATCATATATACTAGGATCACTCTCCCCCTGATCAGATATTCTAGTTTAACTTGATAACAGGGTCACGCCCAACTTCTGGCGTAGATACTCAAACTGAGCTTTTGCAAGCGGTTTAGTGAAGATATCAACAATATGATCTTTGGATGGAATATAATGCAAAGAAACAACAATGTTGGTTACATGTTCCCTCAGGAAGTGATATTTGATGGGTATATGCTTGGTATTGGAGTGAAATATAGGATTATTTGAAACACTAATTGGACTAGTATTATCACAATGGATTGGGATCAGTGCATTATACTTTACCTCCAAGTCTGCAAGTGTCTAAATCATCCATAATACTTGGGTACAACAAGTGGTAGCTGCAATGTATAGATATTCTATCGTCGATAAGGAAATGGAACCTTTCTTATTGCTCAACAATGCTACAAGAGAATCTCCTAAGAAGAATGGACCTCTACTCATGATTTTCCTTTCATCCACACAGTTATCCCAATCAACATCTGAATAGAATGATATTTGAAAATTTTATTTCATAGGATACCATAGGCCATAGTTCATTGTTCCTTTCAAGTATCTAAATATTATTTTGACAGCTAACAAATGACTTTATTTAGGTGCATCCTGATACCTTCCTATCATTCCAACATCATGGATTATGTTTGGATGGGATGTTGTGATGTACAATAGGTTGCCTATCATAGAACTGTATGAACTCTGATCAACATCAAGTGAGTCATAATCCTTTCTTAACTTGTATCCAGTGACCATAGGTGTGCTCATAGGTTTATAATCTTCCATTTGAAACCTTTTCAACATTTCTCTTAGATGTTTCTCCCGACAAAGAAATATTCCTTCAAACCTCTGAGTAATTTGAAGACCAAGAAAAAATAACATTTCCCCTATCATAGAAATTTTAAATTCAGACTACATGGCAGAATAAAACCATTATACCAATGAAGCAATATTTCTTCTGAAGATGATGTCATCTACATAGACCAACACAATGAGAAAATCATTACCCTATGTTTTGATATATATATTGTTGTCAATTGTTCCTCTCTTGAATCCTTTGTCTTGAAGATACTTATCTAGTCTATAATACCAGACACAAGGATCTTGTTTCAACCCATATAAGGCTTTCCTCATCTTGTAGAAAAATTCAGGGTTATTTGACAGTTGGAAACCCTATGGTTTTTCCATATAGACTTCTTCGTTTAGATATCCATTTAGAAAAGATGACTTGACATCCATTTGATAGAATTTAAATTTTTTATGACATGCATAGGCAAGAAACATTCTAATAGCTTCTAATCTTGCTATAGGTGCAAATGTTTCATCAAAATCCAGTCCTTCTATTTGAGAATATCCTTTACACACCAATCTAGCAATATTTATTAGAATAATTCCTTTCTCATTCATCTTGACTTTGTAGACCCATTTGGATCCTATTACATTTTTATTTGTTGGCCTAGGAATGAGTTCCCAAGTGTCATTCTTTTCAATATGGTCTAGTTCCTCATTAATTGATTTTAACCAATTTACGTCTTTATTGGATTCATTAAAGTTCTTAGGTTCCACCATGGATATGAAGGCTATATGTGATTCCTTGGTGTCTTTGATTATCCTTCTCCTAGTGTGTACACCTTTGTCTTTCTCACCAATTATCTGACTTTCAGGATGATTCTTTTGAGTAATTCTGGAGGAAGCATTTGATGATGATTTTTGTCCTGCCTCTTCTTGTCTGGGTGTCTCTTCTCTACCCGATTCATCATATTCTTGTGACTATGAGATTTGTTGTTTTTTATATTCATTATTCTCATCATATTTTTCAACTGTCTTAGTGCTTATTCTCTGTTGATCTTTTACGGGAGCTTCTTCATCAATTCGAACATCAATACAGTCTACTAATTTATGCATTTTTTTGTGAAAGCATTTTTATCGTTTACTGTTCATTTCACATCCTAAGAAGATACCTTCATCAACTCTACTATCAAATTTTCCCAGATGATCATCATTATTCTTGATGTAGCATTTAATTCCAAATACTTTGAAGTGCTTGATTGATTCAGGTCAACCAAACCACAACTCATATGGAGTTTTATCACCGTTCAGCCTTAGATGTTCTTTGTTTATAATATGAACATCCATGTGAACAACCTCCACCCATAAGGTTTGTGAAATGTCCCTTTCACTCATCATATCCATTGCCATCTGCTGAACTGATCTATTTTGGCATTCTACAACTTGATTTTGTTCAGGAGTACCTGGAATAATATATTCTCTTTTAATTCCATGTCTGTTATAGAATTCTTTGAAATAACTTGACAAAAATTCTCCTCCCCTTTTTGAGGCGTTAAAAATTCTCTTTTAACGCCTCAAATTTTTTGAACTTCTCAAACACATCAGATTTTTCTCTCAAAAAGGAAACCCACGTAAGTCTCGAGAAGTCATCAATGACTAGCATAAAGTAACGTTCTCCTCCAGTTACTTCCTTTTGCGATGGTACACACAGATCCATATGAACAATTTGAAGTGGTTTCTTCGAAGATGTGAAACTCTTAGCTTTGAATTGAGCATGAGTGAGCTTCCCCATTTGACAACATTCACATATAGAGTTATTAGGCTTAGATATTCTTGGAAGGTCTTTCACAATGCCTTCATTATTTAGTTTGATAATATGATCAAAATTTAGGTGTCCAAGCCTTCCGTTCCATAACCAACTTTTATCAAGTTTTATTAAATGACATTTCTCCTTATCTTCCTTCAGAACATATACATTTTTTTTCAGTTCTAACCCCTTTTGCAATCAACTCTCCTCTATTTACTGTCTTTATTTTACAATTCTTGGTAGTGAAAGTGAATTCACATCCTCTGTCACATATCTGACTGACACTAATAAAATTATGAATTAAACCATCAATAAATAATACATCTTGACATTTTCTTCTTCCATTACTAGACCTTTACCTCTAATCTTTCCTGGAGCATCATTTCCAAAGGTCACACTCTGTGATTTATTTTCTTTGAGTAATAGGAGCTTACTTTTTTCACCTATCATATGACTGGAGCATCCATTGTCAATACACTAGGTGTTCTTTTGTATTTGAGCTGACAACAGTAATCCACACTGTTTATCTTCATTCTTCTTCCAAACTTTGATGTTTTCAGCTGTGTGATTTGAATCTGGATTATAGTTTTTTAAGCGACAATCTGCAGCTTTATGTCCATAATTATGGAAGATGTAGCATTATGGTTCATTGAATAAAGGATCATAATGATTACTATGTGTAATCTGCGTCCTTTTCTCAACAATCACATGATTTGCAGTCTATGGTTGTTAGTTACTTGGCTGTCTCATTGTTTGTTGTGCCAGATATTTATGCCTTCACTGTCTTGATTGCTCATGTGTAAATCTTAAAGAACAATTTATAGATTTGTGGCCAAAGTTAGAGCAGTAAAAACAATATCCATAGAAAAAATCTTAGTACCTGGAAAATTGTTGTCTTCTTTGAGAAGGTCGATTTCTTCCATGTTGATGATGTCCTTGAGCAGAGGGTGTATTATTTCTTTGTTCTACAGTTTCAGTTCTGGTAACTTTTCCTTTACTCCTTTGTTGGTGTGTAAATATGTTCAATGTATATCTGACACTCATTTAAATGTCAATCCAGGATTCGTAATTGAAAGAGTCATTACACCATATGTGCCGAGAACAAGTAACCTACCTAAGTCTGTTGCATATAGGAAATAATTAATACATAAAAATCCTATTTCTAAGATTTCTAAATACTTCAAAGTATTCTCTGAATCCTAGAAGAGAAAACTGATAATGAAACTTAAACAAATAGTCAATCAAAGAGATGTTGTCCTAGAGAATCATGTATGTTCATTTCAGGCGCTTGAATTGAAAAGATGAACTTTAAGAAGCTTCTCTCTTGTAGAAATTAAAACAATCAATTCCAACCATTCTCGAAACAAAATCCAACTTCAACCTCATGTAATTCAATCAAATCAGCACAAGGGAAGTTCAGTATAACTGAAAGACTTTATAACAAAACACGAAGATGAAATATAAAGTCTCTTGGTCCCTTGGGATACTAGGTCTACTACAGTCATAAACTCAAATTATGAAATAACTACCTTCAACAACTGAGAATGAAATGTTTATTCGATCTAACACTTGCTTATTCACACCAATCCAAAATGATTAACTCAATGCTCAATCCTGAAAATGAAATAAAAACCAATCACACACACTCCTGTAAACTATCCACACAAACATACAGAACATATACAAGGAGGTTTACCTTAGTTGGGGTGGTGTGCCCTTGCCAAACCAACAAGGAACCTCCTAAGGGAGTAACAGACTGAAACATTTCACTCACATCCAAGAATTGACATAAAAGATCTTCTGTAATAATTCGGCTGGTAAATTGGATCAACAGTCTTTTACTCATACATGATAATGATAAGTATTGTCTGGTTCTTACAATATATTTTTTTAAATTCACTATTATATCCATATTTATCATCTATACAACATTCCTTATATAAGGTAAGTTGATACTATCAATATCTATCGATAAACATTAAACAGTTTGAGAATTTTCACATTTAAGATTTACATCAAATTTTTAGGAATCGACTCCATCCTCATGACACGAAGTGCATGAGCGATGGAGTCTCTTGCAACTGGAAAAATGACTCGGGCGCTTCTATCCAATTGTCTTCTCGAAATATTCACCATTATTTAGATCCAACTGGCGCATTCTAGAAACAGAGGTTCTGGTACCAGATTGCACACAGTTGTGAGTCTAGTACCAGAATAGAGCAAAGCAGGTAGTACCAAAATAGCACACGTCTTGGTACCAGAATGGATTCGGTACCGGATTAAAACTATCTTGGGTACTGGAATGGATTTCGTACCGGATTAAATGGTGTCTGGTAGTGCCAGATAGACTTCTCATAAATCAAATCATTAGGACTATACAAAATAAAACACTTTCAATCGAATTAATTTAAGAAAGTTAAACAAGCATGCTTTAAATCATCAATTACCTCTTGTGAACATGACATAGATATTAGGCATGTGTTTTGGGAGGGAGTAGTCCAGTATAGGTTTATGACAGAGGCAAAAAGGCTTAGATATAGGGTAATATAGGGAATTATCTATGTCAAAATAGAGACTCAACATTTCCCCCATGATAAAGATGTTGCATGTCCTCATGCAACGTTATCAAAAATTGATACCCAAAAACTTTCTGCACAATTGGACCCTCCTCTATCATTCCTCAAATTGCAAGATGTTAACACTAGAAGCTTCACTCTTGAATTCCTTCTTGATCACCCTAGTGTAATGGATCAATTGCAAGACCTTGTTAAGTTTTTCAGAGACCTCTCGATGCTGCTCTTTCAATTCCGCATTCTCTGCCTTGATATGCCTATCCAGTATTTTGTATTCTTCAACTTCTTGCTTCAATCTCTCAATTTTTGTTAATAATGTTTGTTCATTCAGAGACTTGTCTAGGCTTGGTGTGAGTACTTTCTTGGCCACCATCTCTCGATCCTCTTTTCCTTTCCTTAGACTCCTCAAAGCCTTTATTATCATCTTTCATCTACTCGGGGACTTGCCTAGACTCGGTATGAGTGCTTCTTGAGTTACCAACTCTCGAGCTTCTTTTCCTTTCCTCAAAACCATCAAAGTCTCTATTACCAAACCTTTCATCTCACTTATTGTTACCAGTCCTTCTGTTTTTCTTGTGGTAGCTCCCCAACCACTCCCTTTTTCTGGAGAACTTGGAATATCCATAGATTCTCTTTGAGGAGAAGGTATGTTTGGAGTTGTCACCTATTTGGACATACTTCTGGTGGTCTTGCGTATGGGAAGTGAAGCTCTCTTAGACTTGCTGACAGGAGTAGGAGTTTCTTCAAACAGTTTCCTTTTCTTAGATTTACTGACAGAGGTAGGCCTGGACACCTATTCCTCCTATGTTGACTTGACTTTTATCTTGCGGGCTTGAATTGTAAATTTTGGGGTTTGCTTCTGCTGGAAAACTCGTATTCCTATCCTGGAAGATTGAGGCATGGGCTCTGGAACTTGTTCCTCCTTTCCTTCTAGTTTCTTTCTATTTTTACTTGTCACCTTAACGGTCTCCTTCAGTTCACCAACTAACTTTTTGGAAGGTCGAGTAACTTTAGAAATACTTTTCAATTCTTTATAGGATTTCAGAGGGGGTTTTACAGTTGGCTCTACTAAAATCTCTTGTTGATCTGTCTCCTCCTTCTTTTGTTTCTTATTCTGTGATCAGTGGTCTTTAGGGCATAGAACTAAGCTAGACGCATTAGCTTGTGCATACTTTTTCTTGCTTTGTAAATGGAAGTCATGGGTCTTCTCTATTTGATTGGCTGGTTGTGATGACATTTCCATAATTGTTTCAGGAACGCTATCTAATTGACCACCTGGTTCTGAGCCTTATTTTCATCTTTTACTCCTTTGAACCAAGGTAGGACTTACTCTCTGGAATTGAGTGGTTGTCTTCTTTCTTCATATAATAGGTTCCCCTACGATAGACTTTCCTATCATTGATTTCTAAATGGGTTGAGATGAGTTGGGCATAGAAGTGTCTTATTTACCTCCTGATGTCATTTTTCTGTCTTTCTTTTCTTTTCTTGTTGAGCCTTCACTGTGTGTCCCTGCCTCCTATGTCTCAACCGATTTGTATTTTTATTGAGAGAAAATCTGTTGGAGTAACTGCTTCCAACTACCCCCTTGTGTTTTTAAAGCTTGAACAACCAAAAGTTTGATTAAACCATGATGATGAAGGCTAGTCTCGGGTTTCTTGTAAACTGACCTCACCCCTCTTGCCATTTTCTTTAAAGTCATCCATAAAAAGTGGGGAAAATTAATCTGTGGTCCTCCCTCAAAATGTGATAAAAGATTTAAATGATAAATGAAGGTCATGACATACCTTCCCTCAGAGGTGAGGAATTTCTACAGACTTATAAGCATCGTCCAATATTCCTCTTTGATGTAGCCTTGAGGGATGCCCTTAGTCCAATCAGGGTCGTGATGTTCTAGCTTGAGGAATTTTTCACAAAGATTTTTGTCAACGATCACTCTCTTGAATTATTTTTCTCCAGCCATCAGGAGACTCGTAGCTTCTACTATAGTGGCCTCTGTAATTTTTAACTTCACATCCCCAATATGCACATTTTCTCCATCATATGTTTGTGCAAAGATGATATAAATTCCCTCATGATGACCTTTAAATTTCTCCAAGAATGGAACCCACCCTACTTGTTCATATTTTTTCTTACAAGCCTGATATTCTATTGTTTCTATTTATATTTGAAGTATGGGCTCATGCCTATCGACCCCCATGCTAGCTTAAATAATTCTCTTGAGTGGATAAAGCAGGGACAGAGGGTCGAGGATTGAGTACTGGATGATAGAGTATCGGTTGGAAAAAAAACATGCAAGGGATACAAAGGCATAGGGTGTCTGTAGACGGTGTGACAACAATGGTAAATAACGCTCATCTGGATGGCAGAGCCATCCAGAAGAGCATTTATGAATAGAAGTGTAGATTACAACGGTCACGTCGATACTCATGATGATATGGTGAGGTAGGTCGGATATACTAACAGTTTCCAGATTCATGGGAAGCTTGGTGTCAGATGATATTCATGGAAGGATGTGGTCATTATGATCGGGACTCGTGTATATGAAATCAGCTAGGATCATTACTCGATATGCTATGATTCATGGTTCATGTCGTTTCATATAGTACGACAACAAATCATGGGGTTTATTTACCGGATGGACAGAGGGAGTATGAGTTTGATCTGGTAAAAGACATCGTGACTTTTCACTCTTGATATTTCATAGGACACTTCCTCCTCACAAAAGTGAGGTCTAAGATTTCTACAGAGATTCATGACAAAATAGGGGTACGTCATGATCCAATATAAATCAGATGTTCTAAATGCATATTTAGTCTAATTCCTTTAAATAATATGAAAAAAAGTGTTGAATCTGTATGTCCTAGCACTAATAATTGGACAACGACTTGGAAACATGATGAAAGTTACCCGTCATATTCTTACCAGTACCAGATCATCTAAGTACTGAACCACCTGGGCACCGAGTTGAAATTGGTATGGGATCATCTGAATACCGGATCACCTATGTGTAGAATTTGTAGTTGGTACAGGATCACCTGAGTGTCGGTTTACCTGAGTACCGGATCACCTGTGTGTAAAAATGGTAATTAGTACCGGAATAACACAGGGACCTTCTTTTATACTGGATAGGATATGGTACCGGATAGGCACAACAAGATGATTTGGTATAGGGGTGACCCTTCGTACATAGAGGTGATCATTGATGCGATATAAGCACAAAAAAGAACATTTTTCTAGATCTTAAAAATCTTGACACTGATTCTGGTGACAGTGGTTTATAGGAATAATTGGTGTTCTGTTGTCAAATTTGTCTGAAAAACCATGTAGTTGCCAAAGTTTATAGAGGAATAATGCAGGAAAGCTTTGTAACAGGAGGGTACTCTGTAATGACCAGTGACTGAGATGACATGTTAAGAACCAAATATCAATATAGCATAGAAAATCCTCAGGAAAAGTACTCAACGCCTTGAAAAAGAGAGAATTTCAGATAATAAGCCTCTTCGAGGGGGCAACCTCCTTTTACCCCACTTAAATGTTCAAGTACAAGATG